>JAKTWY010000044.1:0-52946 GCA_030582335.1 Yamadazyma nakazawae | reverse complement strand
GACAGAAGGTACAGTAAATAAAAAAAATTATTGCAAAATAAGCAAATCATACACACTGCACGTATTAGCATCATTACAATTAATAGTATACTACTACTGGACTCTACTAGATAGTATATAAATCCGGTTGGGTGATTGGTCGCGACACTTATTTATCCAAATCGAGAAATCAACCAATCTTGAGTTGAAAACTGAAAAGCGTATAGAAGTATTGAAGGAGACTTTTATATATTGGCAAGGGTGACCTTTTTGGATCAGGTACCTCGTATAGACCCCTCGTATATCTGCCCCTCATATACCGGCCCCTCATATACTGGCCCCTCATATCCGAATATTAGCCTCTATATTATCTCCCACATATTCAACATCAACTCCAAATTGCCCGATCGTAATAACCAATTTTGTCACTACTTCCACCGATAACGCTCCATTGATCGCCCTCTTTAAAAGCTCGGCTCCTCTTCCATTAGCCCTGATGGGAATCCTACCACTTTTGTTTATCCCCGGCTTCAACCTGAGTTTTTGCGGCTCCGCCATTTCTCCAAACTTCTCACCCTCATATTTTGCAACCACTTCTTTAATATCGACAAACACATCGGTGTTACTCAAAGGATTAAACACCTCCACTTCAACGTCGCTACCAAACACGTGTATAGTACACGAGACAAGAAACAGTCGGTGTTGCTCGCCATCTTGATTAAAGTGTACTGACGGCACGTTAACATCAAATACATCAACATTGGCAAGAAGTTTGGGCTCTTCAAACCCAATATCCATCTTTTGACTAATGTTGGATATAAATTTACTAATGGCATCTTCAAGCGTGGTGTCCTTGGCTTGTTTGAATATTGTCACATGAACATCCAATGGTTGACCGGGTATTACATTTTCAACTCCCACAGTTCCAACGCTTGTTCCGTTCGAAACCAACTCAAAACTTAACTGTTCCTCCATCAAAATTTCAATACCCTCTGCGTCGAAATCACAAAGTGCACGGATTTCAAGTGTATCAGCTGTGGAATTTTCTGCTTCGACATCAAGAACACCGATACTAACATTGACCCGGTTAATATCGAAGTTGGTTCCAAAACTAATAGACTGTTCCTGGGTATCGATATCCTCGATTTCAATTAATTCATTGGTCAATGGGGTACGGATTTTCAAACTCTTTATTCGGGCAATAGCGTCAAGATTCAAATCTCCCCCATTGAGAAGACTGGATAATTGTCCAGATCCTATGCCTTCAATAATAAATCCTTCCGACACTTCTTGGTCCTTTACTAGAGTATCTGTACTAATGAACAATCCCCCACTCTCTAAATCGATCTTCAGGTACAAATCTATCGGGTAATCAAAAGATCCCTTGATTAAGCCCTTTATCTGTGTCTTTTCAATTTGAACAGAGGCAGAACTTGCCAAACTGGAATTCAAGTTTGATCGTAAATTAAAAGGCATTTTGGGTACTCGTACGCTCACACCATTCACAAGACGATTAAACCACGAAGGGTACGAACTATTAGTATTGCAACGAACGTATAAATCAGTGTCATTATACCCAACAAGTCCTTTAACAAGTTTATTTAAGCATTGGGATGTGATTGAAGAATCTAGTTTCGGTATTATACCGTCAACTTGCACATGATGGTCTTTCGGATCGAGACCAATATTCCCGATGGTTACCAACTTCTCTGAGCATCTGAGGAGTAATTCAAAAGTATTGAAATGAGTTAGAAATTGTTTCATGTAAACATTAAAGTAATTGACATTACCCCCGAATTCGATTTGGTTCCCTACCGGATCATAGTTTATGACTGAATTTTTAATTTGCAAATTTGAACTAATATTATTATTAAATGTCAAATTTTGATTTACCGAAATCGTATGGTTATTCAAATTAATGAATTTTGTTAAAATATCGGCATTGAATTGGGTTTTAAAATTGATTTCACTATGCTCTTTATTCAACAAGTCATTTAATATACTGATTAAATTAGCATCACTTACTCCAACTATGCTTTCAAATTCAAATTCACTGGTGGCCTTATTTACCAAGTTCACATTCAATGCCGGAGTAGTGACATTCAATGAATCTAAATCGTTCAACACCACATGGATGACATCGGTTGGACGAACTATTACTACACCTAATAGCCCACCGGCGAATTTGAAGAAGTTCAGGTATATGGTACTATTTATCAAGTCATAATCGACGTGAACAGAGCAGTCGACTTTTACTTGAAGACCCGAGTCGGTTATTCCAAGGAGATTGATCCCCGTGAGCAGTGGATGGAATGAGTTTTGAACATCTACGGTGTAATCGTGATAAAGGAAACAAAGTACTATTACAACAATAACTAATATAATTAAAATGAAACTGATTAAAGGAATGTGGAAGGATGCCCAAGAGAATTCAGATGTTTCAGGATCACGACCGAGCAATGGGTAGGTTTCTGATGGTTGATTTTCGTCGACTACTGGGACAGATTGAGGTTTGGAAGTTGGAGTAAGGATATCTTCAATACCGTTTTCAGGGATAGAGGTGTTGGGAGAAATGTCTGAGAATGCAGCAACGGGAGCAGACGTGTCAACAGGGGCGGCAGTAGCATCAGAGGGTGTGGCATCAGCGGGAGCAACATCACCAGGAGCAACATCACCAGGAGTAGCAACATCACCAGCTTTTAAAGCGGTATTAGTGTCTACGTGTTCCTCATTTTCTGGAGATTTTGGGGCTACTGATGCTTCAGGTGCAGCAGAATCCCCGGCGGGAGTCTTAGACCCGTCAGTTGAAGCTTCAGCTTCTTGACCTTCATTGTCAACAGCAGCTTTGGCAGCTTCCGCGTAAGTTGGAGCACCAGCTTTATCAATTTTATCCTTTAAATTAGGATCCTCCTTATCCGATTTTGGCTCAGGTTTCTTCTCTGATTTCTTTTCTAGTTTCTTCCCATTCTTCCCACTCTTTTTCTCGACACTCTTATCTATACCCTTATCGATACTCTTTCTACTTGAACCTATCAGATTAACCGAGTCCTTACTTTTATTAGTGTATTTTAAACCACTTAATCTTTTCTTATCCTTTTCTTCTTTTTCCTTTTTGGATCTTCTAGAAAAGGATCTGGAGAGACTAGAGCTACGAGACACGTCTGAGTCTGAAGCATTGGGGTCCCTTCTTAATTTCTTAGCAGCTTCCTTTAACGAATTCATAGGGAACTAATTCGTCTAATCGCGCAGATTTTACAGATGAAATATGAGATTGTGGAGCGGCTTCAAAGACATTTAAACAATGAAAGCGTGTTTAGGATATCGGCTCTTTAGAGTATTTTTGTGTAGTTCAAAATTGTGTAAATTTAGAGGGTGTAGTTCTAAAACTACATCTATTTAGATCAAACTCTTAACTATGTACCATAAAACAGAAGCGATGTTGGTGACTAATACATTAATACCTATACAATACAATACATGAAATACAAACAAGGGCATATAAATTAACGCATATGAGTATGGTCGTGATCCTGAACACTTGGATCAACATTTGGGTCAATTGAGGGGTCAACTGGTGGATGATTTAAAACAACCGCAGCAGCAGGATTATTAGTAATGGCCGCAAGAACGTCAGGATCTTGTAAATCTTGATGACCTTGATTGTGACCATGTAACTGCAACTGTGGATGTAATTGAGAATGTCCATTGATGGTCTGAGGTTGAGGTTGACCTTGGGATTGTTGTTGCTGTTGCTGTTGTTGATAAGTAGCATTCATGTCCATACCATGAACCAGAGGTTTTGGTAAAGGTTTTTCAACCAAGGTTCTCGTGTTTCTACTTCTTTTTTTCTTTGCAATAGCAGGAGGATCAGCTGTATGATTATGGTTTGGATTAATCATACGTAAAATCCACATTTCACCAGATTCGTGACCCGGATCAAAGTCAGTTAATTTTTCATCTAATGAGTTTGAATCACGTTTTGATTTTCTTCTATCCTTCTCTGGCGGGTATAAATTAGCCACTAATCTATAACCACATTTATTACGTTTAGTATAAGCAACTCTTTGTCTCTTGGTAGCATCCTTAACCGTAGTCCTAAAAGAGCCAGACCGTTCACATTGGAAATAAATCGCTTTGGGTTTAGATGATGAAATCACAATTCTACATTGTTCCTCATCATTGAGAACCGTCTTAACGAATTTAACCAAAGCTTGTTTTGTTTGGAAAGTCTTGATGATTTCATTTTCCAAATACCTAGAATGTAAATTTTCGGTGCTTTCATCATACCCAACGGGTCTCGGCATTCCAACTCCCAAATTTTGCATTTGTTGTTGTTGTTGTTGAGCTGAGTGGTGAGCATGTAACTGTTGTTGTTGTTGCAACTGTTGTTGTTGCTGTTGTAACTGACGCTGTTGCATCTGGTGTTGTTGTAACTGGTACTGCAGCAATGGCTGCTGCATCTGATGCTGTCCTAATTGACCTTGTCCTAATTGACCTTGTCCAAGTTGACCCTGTCCAAGTTGACCTTGGCCGAGTTGACCTTGGCCGAGTTGGCCTTGTCCTAGTTGACCTTGCCCCGGAGCATAGTTCATTTGGCCCATTTGGTTCATTTGACCAAGGCCCATCTGCTGTGTGAGTTGCTGGTTAATCTGTTGATTGATTTGTTGATTCAATTGGGGATTGTTAGCATTAGCAGCAGCCACGGCAGCCGCTTGGAGTTGCTGGATCTGGGCCTGGGCCTGAGCTTGAAGTCCCTGGTGTTGCATCAGCATCACGTCGTAGCCATACGGAACGTGACCCCCCGGACCTTGATGTGTTGGAGGTTGTGCTTGACCTTGGGGCTGAACATGGTGACTCTGTGGTTGACCTTGAGGTTGACCACCTGGCTGGCCTTGTTGTCCCCGGTAGTCCTGGCCAATACCCATCAGTTGCAACGAGTTCACGGGGATCTGTCCGAGTAACTGGTTGTATTGTTGTTGCTGAAGACGTTCCTTGTTGTCCTCATTCCCTGGTTGTTGTTGTTGTTGTTGTTGTTGGTGTTGCTGCGGTTGTGTCTGGGGCGGTTGTTGTTGTACCTGTGGTTGTTGTGATTGTTGGGATTGTGGTCGTTGCGACTGTTGCGACTGACCTAAGCCAGTTTCCAGTTTCTTGATTTCTGCCATATTACTTACTCACAGGAATCTTGTATACAATGTTTTCCTGTATAATTTCCCACTTGTGTTGAAATTGTTGATGTGCGCGGGTCGTGCGGAAGTGGCAAAGAGTAACCCCCCTCCTTACCAGGGACTGACTAGAGGGCTTAGAAGAGACGGAGGGAGGGGGGAAGAGAATATTAAGATAACGAACAAGGTATTATTTGGATTAAAGAACTGTACAATAGAAATTTTAGAGGGGGGTAATTTATGCGATATAAAGTACCAGTTAGGTTTGTTGTTGTGTGAGAGTACGAACGGTGGTTTGTAGGCTCGCGATGAGGTCCTGTACTTTTGTGTTTGGTGCATATTACGTAGAGGTTTCTGTTATATAGCCGGGGCTTATATAGAGGTACGAATAAATATTGGGTTTATATAGTGGTATTCAGTCAGTTGCAGAGTTGGTAAGTTTTCTATATGGGTAGTTAAGTGGGTATGTCTAGTCTACGCTTAGTTTATTCCTAGTATATTCCTTATTTATGTCTATTTTATGCCCAGTTTATGTCTAGTTTATGCCTAGTTTATTGTCTTTAAAACAGTTTGAGTTTGGTTTAGTTTCGTTTATTCGGTGATTATTATGCTAGGATCGCCGGTTACGTATGTAGCGTTGCTTATTAGATTAATTAGGTGTCGTTCTGCACCACGAGAATTCGCATCATTTCTGCTCCACTTCTACCACCTGGTACCACTTCGCACCGCTTCGCACCACTTCACACCACGACGTGCCAGCTATAGTGAGAAACCCCTGACACCACGAATTTCTAAAACTACCCCAGAATTAACTCTTGTGCTCCAACCCCCGTCCATCTCTCAGACCAGTTGATCCATGATGTCTTATGACCAATTGTCTCAAATCTCCCAAATCCAACTTGAAAACTCCGATAAAGAACTACATTGGTACATATCAGCAGTAATCCTTCCTGAACTCCCCCAACTAATAGAAACCCTACAAATTTGTAGTAATCTCCTTTTGTACAATACACCACAACACCCGGATAAAGCCCAACACATATCTCGTGGCCCCTCCATAAAGCTCCCGCTTTCCTCCAATAAACTGGAAATACTAAAAGGTATCTTAATTAGAGATGGCCCGTATATTACTCAACTAACGTTATCATTAAATCAACTGAATTTTAATCGAGTGCTCCATAAACTAAACTTGGTCAAGCCGGTGCTACTAGACCAGATCATCACCGCTAAAAAAGCGATTGATGAATGTGTTGAAAACCTCAGTCAATTTATCAAGATAAATGGCCAAATCACTGATAAACTAATTGCTTGTGACTTGAATCATAATACACTAATTGACTTGTTCCACACCCTTTTGAAAAACATTTCACTAGCGAAACAAACTCTTCAAATCCCCCTAGACCCAAATCTTGTGTTTCCTAATAATGTTATGCCATCGTATGCATTCGAACCAGCGCTTCCTCCCAATATTTCGGTTGATCTTTACCTTAATCAAGCAGAAATTTGTATTGATTTGAAAAAACTTCATATAGTAACAGAAATGCCGTGGGCCAAGATTGAAAATGGTAAATCCTACGTCGATAAAATCAGAGATGAAATGAAACTTCCAAACATTACTTCAGGCGTTAATACCGGTTCCGTCACTCCCATTTTAGAAGGTCCTCCGATGAAACTTAGCGATTTAGAAACAAAACTTCAAGAATCAAATGACGTGAATTTCTTGAATAATATGTTGAATACCCTTAACATTAAGCCAAAATTAACCCCGACTGACTATATTACTAAATGTGTTACATTCAACAAGATGGTGGTAATGGTCGGTACAAAAATTGATGTTACATCTCCAGATCCTATCCTAACCAGCGTCTTTACAAAATTGGATAGCATAGAGTATTTGTTAAGACTGTTTCTTGAAAATTTAGACGGCATCCTGAAATGAAAATAGAAATGGAAATCGTATAACTTGTATTTATAATCACATTGGCATGTGATGGGTAAAACCCTTTTGCACAAAGATCTGGCTGTCAATAAACTGGACTACAACATCGCAATACTGTAGTACTACTACTGTACTCTACTCTACCCTACTTAATCTTCTCCTCTACACTACCCTCCCGCTTGTTCACTCACTCACCGTTTCTTTGCCTCTCGCACTTGGTATCGCAATTGCAACCTCTGGGGTACAAAATTTCAACATGTTTGAACTAGTCTCTGACAACATTGATAAACCGTTGGTGGATGATAGACAGTACCGAATGGTCAAGCTCCCCAATGAGCTCCACGTCCTTCTCATCCACGACCCCAAAACCGATAAAGCTGCTGCCGGTTTAGACGTTTACGTTGGGTCTTGCAAAGACAATGAGTTTAACGTTCCAGGTTTGGCCCATTTTTGTGAACATTTATTATTCATGGGTACTAAGAAATACCCCAAGGAAAATGAATATTCTTCTTACTTATCAGATCATGGCGGTCACTCAAACGCTTACACATCTTTTGAACACACTAATTATTATTTTGAGATCAACTCCAATTACTTAGATGGGGCATTAGACCGATTCGCCCAATTCTTTATCGATCCCTTGTTCGATGAATCTTGTAAAGATAGGGAGATTAATGCGGTCGATAGTGAAAACAAAAAGAATCTTCAAAATGATTTATGGAGGTTTTACCAGCTAGAAAAACTGACTGCCAACCCTAAACATCCATACAATCATTTTTCTACTGGTAATATCATGACATTGGGTGATGAGCCAGTTAAAAAAGGTTGGAATGTTAGAGATATTTTGTTGGATTTCCATGCCAAAAACTATTCGTCAAATTTAATGAATTTGGTCATTTTGGGTAAAGAAAGTTTGGATGAATTAACTTCACTTGCGGTGGAAAAATTCAGTCTTATTGAAAACAAGAGCGTCCTCAAGCCGGATTACGGAGGTGAAGTAATTTACAACTCTGATCACATGGGCAAAACCATTAAAGCAAAAGCAATCATGGATACAAACAAGTTGGAAATGACATTTACCATTCCTAATGATCAAGATGAGAATTGGCAGTATTTACCAGCTTCTTACTACAGCCACTTGATTGGCCACGAAAGTAAAGGCTCGATCTATCATTATCTTAACGAGTTGGGATTGGTCAGCTCTCTTTCTTGTGGTAACACTAAAGTATGTACTAACTCTTCCTTATTCATTGTTGATTGTGAATTGACCACTAAAGGGTTGGAAAAATACCAGGAAGTTATTGTGCATGTTTTTGAGTACTTGAAATTGGTAACTAGTTTGCCTCCTCAAGAATGGCTATTCGATGAAATCAAGCAAGCCAGCGAAATTAGTTTCAGGTTCAGACAAAAGCAAAACGCTGCTCAAACTGTTAGTAAGTTGAGCAACACTTTGCACAAGTTCCACTCTTTGATTCCACCGGAAAATATATTCAACCATTCTGCCAAAACAGTGTTTAATCCGGATGCTATTTCTGAGTATGGTAAGTATCTCAGCTTAGAAAATTTAAGACTTCATGTATCATCAAAGAATTTTGAAGGACTTGAAAATAAAGAGAAATGGTACGGTACCCAATACGAATATACTGATATTGATTCCGCCTTGAGTGAAAGGATTAGATCTTGCCAATTGAATGAGAATTTCAACTTACCAATGAAAAATCCTTTTGTCCCAGAGAACTTTGAAATTTATAACAAAGATGTTCCAGCTGACTCACCTTCAAAGTCCCCTTATTTGTTTAAAGACGATAGCAAGTTCCAAGTCTGGTTTAAACAAGATGATCAGTTCGGGGTCCCTAGACTTAACATTCTGTTACTTTTGCATTTGCCAAAATGTAATGAGGGCATTGAATCTTCCATCAAGACCCAGTTGTTCTGTGACTTGCTCGATGATGACTTGAACGATATCAGCTACTATGCGTCGATTGTGGGTCTTTCATTCAACGTTCACCACTGGAGGGATGGAATTGTCATTAAATTGAATGGATATAATGACAAAATTTTCAATTTACTCAAAGAAATTCTTCAAAAAGTAACCACATTTGAACCTAACGCCACTAAATTTGATGTTGTTAAGTTTAAGCTTTTACAAGAATTCAAAAACTTTGGGTATGAAGTTCCATATTTACAAGTTAATAACAATTTCTTGACCATGATTAATGAAAAGACATATTTAACTAAAGACAAGATTCTGAAGTTGGAGAACATTTCTTTGGATAATTTGAAAGAGTTTGTAAAGACTGACTTGTTCGATAGTGTTTTCGTAGAATCTTTATTGGTGGGTAATGTTAATTTATCTCAATTAAGTAAATACGTTGAATTATTGACTAAGAGCTTCGACAAGATTCCAAAGATTGATACTGATAGCAACGCCATCAGAAAATTGATCAACTTACAAACTCATTATACTGATGAAACAGTGGTTGTTGATGTAGATTTAGATGATGTTGATAACGTTAATTCTTGTATTGAGTATTTTATCAAACTTGATAGTCCTGTAAACTACCAGTTGAGAAGTCTTGCTGAGTTATTGTCAACAATACTTCACGAGCCATGCTTTAATCAATTAAGAACCAAGGAGCAATTGGGTTATGTTGTGTTCTCTGGTATCAGATTGGCCAGAAATTACATGGGATACAGAGTTTTGGTTCAATCCGAGAGATCTGCATTGTATTTGAGATCCAGAATCGAAAGTTTCCTCTTGGATATGAAGGATAAATTGGTTGACATGAGTGAAGAAGAATTCAGTAATTACAAAAAGACCTTGATCGATAAAAAATTAACTAAATTGAAGAATTTGGGCGAAGAATCTTCAAAGTTTTGGAACTATATAACCGATGGGTTTTTTGATTTTAGAATTGCCGATAAATTAGTGGACTCGGTTGAAAAACTTAGTAAGGGACAATTGGTTCAGTTCTACGACGATTTCATCAGCCCAAAGACCGGTAAAGCCCCACGGTATGTTTTGAACCTCAACTCCCAAAAGAATAAAGTTGTTGCATTAAGGAAACTCATTGGTGAAGTTGGTGAAACTGTTGATGTTGAAGTGATTGAGAAATACAAAGATGACCTTCCACGCTTGGCTCAGGAGATTAACCAGGATGGAATACTTGAAAAGCTCGAGGCTGGATTAAAGGAACAATTCCCTGAATATTCTGATAAGGTTATTGAATTTGGTGACTTTAAGAAATTTGCTACTGCTGGTATTCCAGAACCGGTTGAACCATTATCCAGCTTCCACTACACCGAAACCCATTTGTAGAACAGCGGTCTCCACATAGAAACTATATAGATATCTTGTATAGAAATTTATATGGAAATAATTTACCAATTAAATTTCCATTCTCTCTCTCTGTCTTTATCTTGGGCCTTGATCGCACAAATTTCAATAATGGATTTATTCAAAGTAAACGATACTTATTTCAACAAACTCTTTAAAGAAGAGTGGGCTGATGATGTCAAGGGCAAAGTGCTTCTTGTGGACGAATTCACCATGTCCATCATCTCAATCTGTTTCACACAGTCCCAATTGCTTCAACAAGACATCATTCTCATTGACTTGATTGACAACTATCATCAATTGGATCCTATGAAACACTTGAATTGTATCATCTATATCAAGCCTGTAAACGAGTCGATTGATTCATTGGCTAAAGAGCTCCAGGCCCCTCACTTCAATAGCTATAAGGTCTACTTCAATAATATCATCAACAAAAATCAACTTGAACGAATTGCTGAATTTGATAAATTTGAAGTAGTGGCGAATATCACCGAATTGTTTCAGGATTATTTGGTGATCAACTCCAACTTGTTCAAGGTGTCCTCGGTTTCAACCATTGATGAGACAAGCAAATTGATCAGTCTTCTTTTATCGGTTAAAAAATTCCCTATAATTAAATATGAGAGTAACTCCCTAAACGTGAAGAAGCTATCTAGTGAGGTGTTGTATCAGATTAACTCAAACTTGAACAATAACTTGTTTGAGAACTTGAATTACGATACAGTACCGATACTTGTTCTTTTTGATCGGTTCAATGACCCTATAACGCCCTTGCTAAATCCATGGACTTATCAAGCCATGATCCATGAATTGATCGGGATTGATAAAAACATCGTAGACATCAACGGAGAGAAGATCTTGTTGGAGCAACAACACGATGATTTCTTAAACCAATCTCTTTATTTAAACTATGGAGATTTAACTGAATTATTTCAGAAAAAAGTGGAAGTTTTCAAACAGGAATCAAATTCTAATGTAAAAACATCGAATCTTTCGGAATTGAAGAAAACCTTGACGAGATTACCGGAACTCAAAAAAAAACTGGGGAATATTGTTAAACATTTGAATATTCTTTCGGAGCTTGATGCTCAAATATCAAAACACAGTCTATGGGATATTAGTGAGCTCCAACAATCAATCGTGTGTAATTTGGACACCAAACATAATCTTGAAAATAGTTTGATTAAAATCATTTCCAACGGAACCATAAGTTTAAATCAAAAGATTAAATTGATTCTACTTTATTCGATTAGATTTAATGATCCAGTTTCAAAATTCGTGGGACTTTTAGAGGAGCCTTCACTCGTTCAATTAAAACTTTTAAATAACTTCAGCAAATCTTTCAGCAGTAAACTAAAGCAACCAAAACACGAGCCGGAAAACAATTTCAAGAAATTTTTGAAAAACTTCAGTAATTCTAATGAAATTGATAATGTGTTTTTACAATATAATCCTCCATTAAAAGAATTTTTAGAACAATTTGTTTTAAATCAGGGAAATGATTCAAACTTGAGCACCTTAATACCTGAAACTTTGGAGCAGTCTAATGTAGTACAAGATATAATTGTATATTTTGAAAAAGGAGTTACATACGAAGAAGCCCGAATTGTTAAGGAATTCAATGATGCTAATAAAAAGGTCAATATAATCATTGGAAGTAACAAGATACTAAACAGTAACGAATGGTTAGAGGAATTATATAATTATATGGATTAAATAGATAATGCTTGAAAAAAATGTTTGGGTGTTGGATTATGGAGCATATTTACCAAATTTCTCTTCCCAATTTAAAATTTTAACGGTTAATGATTGCATTAGCCCAAGGTTTTCATCGAAACTTTGTAATAAAGTTTCATGGTTTGACATTTTAGATTTGGTTAATTTTTCATCTTCCAACTCAAGTTGAGATCTATTTAACCATTCTAAAATAGCACTTATTCTTTTTCTTAATTCATAAATACTAGATTTATCATTGACAAATCTAGGACGCGAAGCTTGACCAATTAATTCATCTTTTGTGAGATTATTACCATTATCGGTTTTTTGCTTTTTAGGTTTTGATCTATTATCTTTTCTTTTCACTCGTTTTAACGGTTTTTTCTTTAATTCTTTTTTAATTTCCAGATCGTCTTCTTCACCTTCTGCTTCGGCTTCTGCTACTTCGGCTTCTGCTTCTGCTTCTTCTACATCTTCAACATCGGGTTCAGCCTCATCTTCTCCATCACTCACGTCTGGTTCTTGAGGTTTAATGGTTTCTTCTACCGGGTCTGGTACTGGGGCTGGAACAGGTTCTATTGAACCCTGCCTTTCTTGTTTTTCAAATTTTTTATCCAATCTTTTATCCGGTTTCTTCTCTAATTTTTTATCCTTTTCAGCGGGGATGCCACTTTCTTTAGCGCTTTCTCTAAGAGCTTTTTGTAGTTGTTCATCATAGTCATAACTCCGTCTATCCTTACGAGTAAACTTACGTTTCCCCTGTTTTTCACTCTCTATTAGCTTCTTCCGCAGGTCATTAACTGGCTTATAAAGGGTTCTATTGGCGTCATTATCGTGAATTACTATATGTAAATCCGGCTTACATTGTTCACACCAGTATTTGTCGGGTACATCATCATTGGTGAATAATCCTACGCAGTACCCGTGTTGCCACACTGAGCATTTATCACACTGAATGAATAAGCCTTGATCAATTTTAATTTGATATTCCGATGTTAGGAGCGCCCGAAGTGAATCATTTATGGTGTCTGGATTAAGATCATCAAGACCACAGACACATCTGGTGATTTCTTGTTCGTCATCGATGTCTTCGTCGGGCACTTCCTCGTCATCGTTGGGGGGTCTTTCTGTATAATTTCTTCTGGTGGTTCTTCTTGACATTGAGAGGATAGGAAAACAGTAGAGTGAGAAAACAGTAAAGCGAAAAGAGAGTAGTAGGAAGAACGAGAACGAAAACGAAAACGAAAACGAGAACCGGAGCTAACAAGAAATGGTGCTAGCATAATGTGACTGATGGGGTGAGCCATTAATACAATCACCGTACCAGTAATGGGGAGAGAAATGGTGAGTTTGTAAAAACAAATTATAATTTATTGGCAAACGTTTTTTTAGGTCGGCTATTAGTTTTGGTGTACTGTTATCTATTGTGCGTACACGACCTCATTGATTTAAATGAGATGAGGATATGAATTAAATGAATAAAATTAGGTTAAAGTAGTCAAAGTGCAGTTTATAAACTATGGGTTGGAACCTAGTGGATTCACTCTGGGGGAGGAACAATTTTTGGGGAAAATTCAATTGACTGGGTCATTTAGGTCTTGTGTGGTTATTTGAAATTGCGAATTTCACTGTTTCAAATGAGCAATTGATAAAAAGCGGGAGACATCACTAGATCTCCCCTCTTTTCAATGTCTCCTCTTTGAAAGCCAGCATGCAATCCCCAACACCCAACATTGACAGGTGGATAGAAGCAAGTAAGGACAAAGAAAGGAACAGGAAAGAAGGAAGTACAGAAATAACGAAGAGGAGAAAGAAGGAAAAGCAAAGGACAGAGAGAAAGAGAAAAAAGAAAGAGAAAGAAACAGAAGAGGAACAAACTAAAGAGAAAGCAGCTAGAAAAACACCCCAAATTAACCTTCACCTACGCGTCACACACAATCAAATTTGAATTTCATAACTTCGGTCACTCATCTATTTTATTACTTAAAACTTAATTTATTTCCTAATTAGGAAATTTCTGGGGTTTAACAAGAAGTTGATAATGAACCATTCCTATCATAAAATCCAGAAAATCTAACAAATGGATCTAATTTAATATAATTACGAGCAAGCTGTCCGTTTAAATCAATCTTATCCTGTAAGTATTGATCGCTTATTTCTGGATTAGTTGATTCAATCCATTTCTTCGTTGTGGTTAAAAATTTCAAAAATAATTCATCTCTTTCCTTCTTTAACGAAATAAATTCTCCATCCCTTGGTTTCATATAAGTAGCATCCAGTTCAGAAGGTACTGGATATTCACCATCGTACAGATCGTCACCTCCCATGTAATCAGGAATCCATTCTTTATCGATATGTTTACTAATTTCTTTAAAATCTTTAGCAAAATGAATCTTGGATGCAACAACTGGATCTAACCAATTCTTAATGACATTCCAAACCGTGGAAAAAATCCACGGGGCATTAAATATAATAACCTTACCTAAACATTCGGGGTAATAGGCCTCGAAAACCTCTGCTAAAAACTTAATGGCATTATAATCGGCATTCTTCAATGAGAACCCGGTTAAATCGAATACAATCGAACAAGTGTCAACTGAGTCACTAATATCTCTTAAAAATAATCGACAACTTTCAATTGTACAAACGGCAAATCTTTGAGTGTCTGCTAATGGAGATTCAGAAATTAAATGTTTTTTAGCTTTGAAAAAGAAAATGGGGTTTCTTTCCTTGTCATGTCCTCTAACGTAGGATTTTTGAGCGGTATAGTTTCTAATGAAACCAGGGTTTTTACCCTGAACATACGAAGGAGCGTCACCTTCATTTGCCCATTCATCCGGTGTGTAATCACTAGTTCTCCAGTCCAAAGCCTTCATCATCATTTGAAGGGCAGCTTCAGTCTTAAACTTTCTGGCTCTTACAAACCGTAATATGTAATTATCAAAGGCATCGTTTCTTAACCCATTGAAAATCGACCCGTGAGTCTTCTTGTTGTCGTACTTGTTCAAACCAGTGCCCACAGAAGGGAGCGGCTTGACATGAAACTCTTGAGTATTGTAACCAGAAACAGAGGCCCTCTTGCCGCTGCTTGGAGCTGAAACGAACGCCTTCATGTTTGGTACTTCAACATAGGTATCGGCCGTAACAAACGACAGAATACTTTCTGCGTCGTCGTCACCATAGTCTTCGTTGTCGCTCATGTAGTCCTCACTATTCTCGAAATTCTGCTTATAGAAATTGGCATAGACATAGGCAACTTGGGGGTCAATGTCAATACCGGAGTATTTTTCAAAAGACGAATTCGAAGAGATGTAATTCATCCGCTTACTATTGTCGGGGGCGTGAATTTCTTCGACTTCAGCTTTCTTGTTACCCCTTCTTAACAATCCACTCTTCTTCTTCTTATTCAATGTACTATAACTACTAGCACTGGTCTTGTGAGACACGTGAGAGGAAGTGGTGGACCCTTTGGAGCCAGTTCTAACGAGACCATAATTCAAAGCACTGTACCCGCTTTCGGATAACTCAACGGTTCTAGTACTAGAAATGAAACAATCTTTATACTGGAGGTCTTCGTTTGGTATATCAATTGGATAACCGTAAAACTTGAAGATGTGAGCCCATATTTGTTTCAAGATAGCTTCTTGGTCAGCGTTGATACTCTGGATTCTACCAGGTCTGAATTGAACGTCTGACATGATAATTGAGCAATTGAATTTTCAACGCAACCAGTGCTTTTATATTTTTCCAAAATTTTTTCACGTTTTCCCATATGAATTTGATGCGGAGGTTCTCCACAATTGAATGTGATCAAGATGAAGTTCCGGATATATATACAGGTGCAGATAAGATACGATATACTATTACTACTACTATGGCTACTCTAGTACTGCTATTCTAGTACTGTAAGTGTTACTCAAGTACTGTTGGTGCTTGTAGTGATGCTGCTGTACTTAAGTCTCTGGTCTTGTACTATCCTAAATGTTCCTACAATTTCACCTTCGACGGCATTAGTTATCCATTCCTTCAGCCAAATAGTTGCCAAACAGTTGCGATGTACTGTAGGTATACAGTAGATATACTGTCGGTATACTATTGGTACACGCTATTCTGTGTCATTATCTCATTCTATACTCTTCTTCTTCTCATTCTGGCAATCTTACGATTTGGTCTATTCATGTCAGGTCCGGGACTAACTCCTGGAGTAACACCAGGACTAAATTGTCCTCCTGGCTGTCCTCCTGGTTGTCCAGCACCAAATTGTCCAGGTTGCATTCCTGGGTTAAACCCAAATTCTGGGGTATTCGTATTACTTCTACTAAATGGTCCAGGAGTTCCAAATCTACCACCAGCACCAGCACCAGCACCAACACCGGGTACCCCCACTGGCTGATATAGTGGTTGACCTGGTTGGGATCCTGGCGGAATTCCAGGCTTGATTGGGTTAATCCCGTTTGAAAATTGAAAGTTTGGGGTTGGCTCTCGAGAAAATGTTGGCTTTTCGACAGCACCAAATTGAAATGACGGTACTGAAGATACTGGTGGTGCTACTGGATTTGAAGCAGGTACTGGATTTGTACCAGGTACTGAAGTTGTACCAGGAGCTGAAGGTGTTGCACCAAATGTTGGCATTTGTGTACTTCCAAAATTAAATGATGGTTTATCAGTTGCACTCTGTGGCTTATCAAAATTGAACGGGCTTTGACTCTTGGCTGGTTCACTATTGAATTTTGGAGCAGTTGTTGCACCAAAGGAGAATGATGGACTAGCCTCTTTGGATCCTTTGTCTGCTCCAAAATTGAATGGTGTGTCTTTCTTTGCTGAAGCTCCACCAAAATTGAAGGTTGGTGTGGTATCCGATTTGGTTTCTCCAAATGTGAATTTTGGGGTCTCTTGAACTTTTTCGTTATCAGTTTTATCCGCCGGTTTACTGAACAAGCCAGGTTTTTCACTAGCACCGAAATTAAAAGTTGGTTTTACACTGGAGGCACCAAAGTTAAGGGTAGGTTTTTCACCGGAAGCACCGATACCCAGGGCAGGTTTTTCACTGGAGCCAAAGTTGAAAGTTGGCTTTTCAGCTGGCTTATCTTCTGAAGCTTTTTCAACGGGTTTACCAAAGCTAAACGCCGTTTTTTCACTGGGTTTTCCGAAGCTAAACGCAGGCTTTTCTGAAGGTTTGTCTTCAGTTGATGCAGGCTTTTCAGTACCAAAACTAAAAGCAGGTTTTTCAGTTTTACCAAAGTCAAGTGCAGGTTTTTCAGTTTTGCCGAAAGTAAGTGTAGGTTTTTGGCTTTCTTTACCGAAATCGAAGGTTGGTTTTTCGCTTGGCTTTTCACTAGCTTGACCAAAGTTGAACTTTTGTTGTTCACTTGGCTTTTCGTTTGATTCTTTTATTTCTGAACTATTTGTCTTTCCAGAATCTGCTTTAACACTAAACATGTCAGATTTTAGTGAACTATCAATACTACTACCGCCAAAACTAAATTTACCATGTTCGTTACCACCGAAAGTGAGTGGAACAGATTCAGCAGACCTCTTTCTCTTACTCTCTGTCGAAGGAGGCGGTTCAGATTTACCAAATGACAACGGTTGAGGTTCCGAAGCTTTTGATCCAAAATTAAAACCTGGAGCTTTGGATTCAGAACTCGGAGTAAAGTTGAATTTAACAGGTTCCGGCTTTTTAGATTCATTCACCTTGGATTCAGACTCGTTCATCTTGGACTCAGACTTCTTAGACTCCGTTGACACTTCACCCTTTGGTTCTTCAACTTTTCTTAAACTCTCCACACGCTCTTTATTTATACTAAACTTAAACCCTTGACTAGGTTCCAACTTCTTTTCAGCCGGTGTTTCAACATCCTTAACTCGAATTATATCTGATATCTTATCCTTTTTATCAATATAATCTTGGTCCAAAGCCACTTTAGAATCCTGCGCAAACTCTCGTCTTCCAGGTTTACCCTTAAATTCAGGCTTACTAACCTTACCCAAATATCCAGTGAATTTCTCCTTCTTCGGTTCTTCAACTTCATAAAAAAACTCTCCCGAGAATACCGTCCCCTTTTTCTCCAGTGGTTTTTTGGTTTGCGGTTTAAATCCATTGAAATGAAGCTTTTTCCGAAGGTAATTCGTGTCTTTGGTTTGAGTGCTAGTTTCAACCTTGTTGTTATCGAGCAAATAGGATTGGGTTTCATGAGGATTAAGCGTGTACTTGAGTTTCATTTTCAACGTATTAGACGTGTCAATGGCCCGCTTAAGTTGAAGAAGTTGGTACCGCTCTTTCGGGGCAAGATTTATGAATGGTGGACGTACTAGATTACCGTCTTGGTCTGTGTAAACCATCAATTTATCATCAAATTCGTTTGTTTCTTCTTCTTCCTCCTCCTCCTCCTCCTCTTCTGTGTCTACTGGCAGTTTTTCTTCTCCGCCGTCAGCCAATCGTCTGATCATGTGCATGGACTGACGTCTAACCTCGCCAAGTTCCGGGATTGGAGAGCTGGTATCACCAATATCCCCTACTGCGGTTGCTCTTCTCTCAATATTTATGCTAACTCGTTCGTTTTCTTGATGGATCTTGTCCAAAAAATCCCCATACTTCGTGATTGTACCCACACTTATCGAGTCTCTGGGCACGAGAGCTTGATTTTCATCACTTTGTTGAATAGATAACTTTCGCCGTTTATCAGACATAACATCTTGATTTTGAAACTTGAAATCTTCAATTGATGAAAGTTCCGATTTTAGATTTCTCTGGAAACCACTACTGGAGCGGTTGGGCTTGGTGAAATACGACCAGATCCTCCCAATCTTACTATCAGACGTGGTTGGTACACTGGATGGAGATAATGATCTCTTACTGCTCATGTTGTAGGAAATTTTTCAGTCGCATCTGCTCAATACAAACCAGTGCAAACTAGTGCAAACTAGAATAATACCCATACAGTCCAGTGGTACACTACCACAATTCATCTATTATCACTATATAGTGTCAAACTATCAGTCTATAAATATAACCGTAGTGTTGTTGCGTTCCTCTTCTATTTAATTTTACTTTTACACTTGGAAAAAAGCCCGTGGACTGTCTTCCCCCAGATTCAATAAAAGTCCTTGCCGATTCCCGTCGAATATAGAACTCTTATCATCCGGCTCTGCATCATAGTAAGATTGTGCCGGGTTCTTCAACCCCGTCACGGGGTTGTCCCGACCCACCAAATCTATTTCTTTGATTAATTGAATCATACTATTTTCTCCATAGTTAACCCCGTACGATGCACTTATCGGGATGATTCCTTGGACCCATGCGTCAAGGATCCGTGCCCTTTGCTTAGTACCAAGTCTAGAAATGGGGAACTCCCCCTTTTTCATAAATACTACAATATCCACCACCAAGTGATGTTTGCTCAAAATTGTGTTAACAATAAGTGGCACCAACGAGGCGAAGTTCCGTTTCCTCTTGGACTCACAAACGACAATCGTGTAGTCAGAACACCGGAACACACAAGATCCATTCCGATAAATATCAGAATGACACGATTCAATGGTATTCTCAATATCAATTGGGAAGTGATGCAATCCCATTACTTCAAACGTATCAGCAACTTTGCCCAACACGAACAACGGCTGGAACGAAGTGATTTCTTGCTCTCCACTGCTGCTGGTGTTGTTTTTGGCAATGGTTATATGATGCAAGAATCCTAGATCTCCGGTTCTTAAATACATAATACTAGGATCTCCATCGACAATCTTACCAAGGAACTGGCTCTCGGTGAAATTATCGACTGGACCTTTGGGCCCATTTGTAAACCCAGTCAAATTAGCCTCACTAGCCACCCAAATCTCTCCAAACTCTCCCTCTTTACAGAGCTTGCAAGTTTCCGGATTAACAATGGCTATTTCAGAACACACCGGTACCATACCTGAATCTTGAATATGAAGGGCATTCGGGTTGTCTACTTGATTTACAATAGACACGAACCCTTGTCTCAAGGCAATCGGATCCAAGTACAAGTCCACCGGTGCAACCGCCATATAAGATCTTGAAGATATCATGGGATTGAACCAGTGGTTGTACACAGAGGACATTGAAGCAGCACTTAATTTGGTGGGTTGGAAAACTTTGGCAATTTTTCTTAATAAATCAATCTCCACTCTTCCATCCGTGCTGATAATCATATTTTTCAAAGATGAAAGATTGAAACCCTTGGGAGTGAACTTGATAGCAGCATATTTCAACATTTGCTCGGTAACAAATACATCCTTAACTTTATACCGAGCTAATGCCAAAAAAAATGCCAATGGGTTTTCGGCATAACTAACCGGAGAGCATAAATAAGTGGTGGTACCCAAAAATACACCGAGTAACGCAGCTTGAACAAACCCAATACCAGAACAATGACGTACGCAACCAACTATTGAAGACTTAGATGTAAGATTACAAGTTTCCTTGAATACTTTACAGATTCCAATGATATTTTTATGGTTTAATTTGGCACCAACTCTGTAATGGTCAGAGGTGAAATTCAACCATACCAAAGCAGTGGTTTTTTCATCACGAAAGTTGATGGCCGCCTGGTACCGAGAAACCTTGGAATTTAACGTGGCCACATTGGAAACCTTGGTCAATTTCCCGGTATTTTTAATCTTTAAATTCTTGTACCTCTTGATATTCATCCGTTTCAAGCTTTCAGCTGCCGGTCCACTCTTTAAGAATTTTTCAATTTCTTCATTAACAAGGACATCGCTAACGTCGAAATCCTTGATGACCCCCGCAAACGCCGGCAAGTCTTCCCCGATTCTATTGGAATCAAATGGGAGCATCGGTATGGCAATTATACCACACATCAAACAAGCATAAACGGCAATAATAAATTCTTCCGAGAGTGAGTACATCAAGATGACGTATTTACCTGGTTGAATTTGAGCCTTTTCAATTAAATAACTTACCACTGCATAAACTCGTAGTTCGAATTTTTTCCAACTAAGAGGTCTTGAACTCTTACCACCATGATCCAAGTTTTGGAATGCGGTGGCATCACCTGAATTGGCAACCCGGAATTTTAAAATATCCACAATGCTCTTGAAGTCTGTTAATGGAGCCCCTGTTCTATCATCGAGTGATTTATCCTTATAAATCACTTCACTGAGTTGAGGGGTGAAATTTTCTAATGCCACGCTTCTTAACCTCGAGACGTAAGGAGACCAGATACCCCCAATTAAATCTTCCCCATGGGGTATCATACTGATGGAGTTTCGAACGAAGAACTTGACGTATTCCGCTTTTAAGCTGCCTTCTAAGAATCTCTTCTTACAAAGCATATTGGCGATTTCTCGTCCTCCACTTCGAAGAATCTTGGGAAGCGTATCACAATCCACCACCAATACACAGTAGAGTCTGAGAAGGTGATGCTTATACAAGCAGTCAAAACATTTTTGTGCAATGACATTAAGAATTGGTTCATTTAATGGGATAGGATCATACTGAGGCCCGACAGACTCACCTCTTCCTGAGCCATTAACGGAGCCACTATCATTCCCGGGGCCTTCGATAACTTTACGTATAACTTCGGCTTCCACTATAGCCACCGGGAGGTATTCATTCCCTATAAATACATCAAAGATCGTACAGTCATAGACTTGTCTAACTTGACTGGCCAAAGTCGCCAAAAGATGAGACGAGTAGTGGTATTTTGTTCCGTTGCCGATCACGAGTTCTTTACCTAGCTTACTAGCGGCCTTTTGATCGATCCAACTGATTCTTTGACGAATCCTGTCTTCGTAAAGACCAAGAGTATAAACTTTCCCGTTAAAGGTAAAACCAAGAAGGCCGGTCCTTAAGAAATCCATTTCCAACACTCCATCGGCATCTCGACACTTGGCGTGGAAAATCAGTTTTGATTCTTTTAAAAGACCGTAGAAGCCTCCAGATAAACAAGGCGAATCGATCCAAATCTCACCTGCTTCACCTTTCCCAACAATAATTGACAGTTCGGGGTTCACTATTGCCAAAGTAGCGTCCGGGAGGGGGAACCCAAATGCATCAACTCTCAATAAATCAGGAGACGTTTCATCTGAGGAGCTGGGATTAACTTCCACCACTTTAATACGGTTTCTTGATAATTCATCTTTATCAATAAGTAGCGAAGACAACTCTCCTCGAGAAGAATCCGGTGACTTTTCATCGGTGAGCCAATCTCTCATGGACATGACCATCCCTCCGTATTCACTCAAGGTGAGCATGGGGATAATGGAATTTTCTGGTTGGTGAGCTCCAAGTGGTCGAAGGTACCGGTTGGCCAATACTTCCATAAATTCTCCATCGGTGATCAGGGAATTCACAAGTACCCATTTAACCGAAGACAAGTCGACTTTCTGGGTCTTGGAGAAATACCGGGTGGCATTCGGGGACTGCTGGTAATCGTAGGTGACCCTTTTTAACCCAATGTATTCTGTCAAGAGAAGAGAAGCTCTGAAACGAGAAATGATATTAGCATAAAGACCTTGGATTTCCATGACTTTCTGTGGGGCCCAGATAAGGGTGTTTCCGGAATATACCGTAAAAAGGACCCCCAAGATTAATCCAATAGAAAATCGGATATCCAATGTGGCTACAAACGCCTTATTATTTCTATTGTACAACTTGTCACTTCTGACGATCCCATCTGAGTTAGGAGAGCTCAGAAGGGATTGAGCTAGGGTGAACATTTGGTGGGCGATGGTTCGATGACTAAGGGCAATACCTCTCAATTCACCGAGGGGAGACCTAGAGAATTCCACGTACGCCAAATCGGCTTTTGTTCTCATATCGTCTTGTTTTTTCAAGTTGGTCTTGGACAGCCAGAACGCTAATTCCAGCTTTTTGGCGCTACCGAAGTCACTGGTCCTCCATCTGGTGAGTTTGGGAGGCCAAGTGATTCTCAGGCCATGGGCGTTTAGTCTTTCAAGTTCTTTGGACACAGCATCGGAGTAGAGCACGAGTTTTGACAGGGTCAAGTTGATAATATCCAACACCTCGTACAACGACACGTCCTGGTGGATAGGAACGGCCGTAACGCCGGCCATAAAGCATCCAAAGAGGGCTATAGCGAATTCGGCAACTTCACCTTCTTTATATAGTAAGATCACCGTCTCGCTTTTCTTTAGCATCAATTTATGGGTGATTTCGTGGGCCACTTTGACAGCCTTTAAGTAGAGCTTCTCCCACGAGATGGCACTGGACTCTTTGCCCTTTAAGTCCAAAACCATGAATGCATTTTCGGACTTGTACACGTTGGCTCGGTTTTTCAAAGTGTTTAGAAGGGTATTGCTTGTGAACCCTTCATCTTCTACGGTGGCAGCGGCCTGACGCGGGTACAATGGTTTCTCTAACAAGTTTGGGTCTAGTTGGACTTGCTCCAATTGTTGCTCCCGTAGTTTGTTTATGGATTGGATGATTTCCTCTCTTCGATTAATGTAAGTCCACTGGTCGATGGTTTTGTGGACCGTGAAGTCCTCTTCCAAGTTCTGTAGCAACACTGCCATGTCGGGAGGGATATCGTGGTTCAACCCGTAGGCGGTGGAGTTGAGTCCGACGTTTGGGGTGAGGTTGTTTAGCATTGACGAGGTGGTGATGTTAGCATCTGTGGCGCTAGCGGTAGCGATTTCCGGTGGAAGGTGAGCAGCACTGTTGGCCCTGGCTCGTCCTGGCGCAGGTCCTGGTGCTGACATCGGTGCAGATATTGGGTTTTCTGTGTGTGGGTCACGTTTTTTGTGAAAACAACCAGTACTTTTTCAGTGGTAGTCGGATTTGGTGATAGTTTGGAATTTTTCAATTCGCGATCTCATCGGAAGCTGCAAAATGAAATGTCTTTTAAGCCAGATAGATAGAGTGCCGAGGAGGTGCTACCGAGCAGTGGCTGGACAGTATAGACTAGGGAATACCGGGAAGACTGGTGATGGTAGCGGCAGTTGGCAAGTTTCTGGGGGTTCTAGATCGATATTTGTCGCTTCTAGACCGAGAGTGAAGAAAAAGCACCAGTCTGGAGAAACGGTGCAAGATCCCCTATCGACATGGGCAATGCAGGACACAATAAGACATCGAGGGGAAAGAGAGAATGAGTATAAGCGGCAGCTAAAAGAAATCAGAAGATTGACGGCGAATGTTTCAAAAATGATCAAGAAGAAACAAGACGCTAAGAAACAGGCCCAGTTGGTTAAAGACTTGCCGATGCCGTCACAGTCACAGACCGACCAGGAGGTGGACCAGTTGTACCAGGCTATTGATCCACGAAACCAGCACCAGCACCAGCTGCCCCAAACGCTAGCACAAGGGTCACGTGAGAGCGACATCGACCTGCTGGAGGCCACCTGCTCACGTGATTTCAGTTCGCTTGGGCTTGGGTCGATATTAACTCCCGTAGTAGAGTTACCAGCGGTTGTTAAGGAACGGCTAGGACTTTCGGTAAAGTACTTGGTGTCTCGTGACCGCCAGAACTGGCCCATGGTGCTTGAAATGTTGCGTCAAGGCGGTGGGTTTGTCGGGTTGTCTGAGCGAGAGGTTAGAAAATTGATTTATAGCATCCCCAAGAAAGATATCCCGATGGTGATTCCGTCACTTGAGCGGCTAATGGAAGACGCAAAGGTCCCGGTGTCACCCAAGGTGCTAAATGTGTTTATTGACGGGTTGACACTGGGGGACAAGGTGCCAATCGATGCCATTGAATTACTAGTAGACAGAATTAAGACCATCAATAAAGTTTTACCAAGAGATACGTTTGAAATCTTGATTAAGGCGTACGGTAAAGCGAACAATCTCGACAAGATCAACGAGCTTTTGGCAGAAATGAAGGCATTGGAGCTAGAACCATCCCCCAGTGTTTACACGAACGTCTTAAGAACATTGGTGTATAAATCCAAAGACCACAAAGAAGCGGTGTCGATTTTCGATTCCATGAAGTTTTTGTCGCAAAACACCAGGCCAGGCACCGAGGCGTACAAGGACATCATTGTCTCATACGTGAACAGTGACAATATTGAAAAAGCCATCGATCTTTATCAGGAAATGATGGTTTCAAGGATCCCTATAAACCAGGAGATTTTGGTGGCATTGGCCAAAGGGTGCTCTAAAAGAAAGAACCTAATCTTCAAAGCGTGGGAGTTTATGTTTGAAATTTATGATAATAAGTGGCAACCGACACTTCCAACTCTCGAATACATGATTTACTTGGCCAGCAGAGATGGCGATGTGGCATTATCTCGGGCCTTGTATAAACGGCTTGTGGCAATTGACTCGGTGTCGAAGAGATCATTTACGTTTTTGTTGATGGCGTACTCCAAGGCCAAGTCTTTGAAACAAGGTGAAACGCCATCGATTACTCTAACGGGTAGAGGGAGAACTATCAGAATGAATGTTTTAAATCAACAGCTTGAAGCACAGCTGGACCCCAGATTATCACCCCCATTTCTCCCAATCAATGATCTCTTGACACCACTGGAAATAATGGCCGAATCCAGTGCTCTTTGGGCCCATGCCTTGATGTTTAACCGGGAGTTTATTACTGAAGAGTCGTATAATTCGTTTTTAAACATTGCGGCGGAGTTTGGAACGTTGAAAGAATTGAAGGATCGGTATAATCAATCTGAGCTTGCTCCAGATGCTCCAACCAGAGTTGTTAGAGAGGAATTAGAGATAGAAATCGAACCAAAATCAGACCTCCAATCAACTTCGCTGTCAGCCCCTGCATCTGGGTCTAACGACGTGACAAAATCCCCAGTATTGAACTATTTGAAAACTGGGATCATTAGAAACACCATGATTTATATGGTGGGTTTAAAAGGTGCTGGTAGATTGAAAAATTATGATTTAGCTCAAGAAATTTGGACTGAAAGAGGCCAGTTCCGTAAGTCCCAAATTTTCAAACAACTCGACAGGAAACAAAAGGATAAATGGGATTTTGCGTTTGCCAATCAGATGGTCCAAAGCTTGACCCAGATGAATTTACTTGACGACGCCGTGGCGATCATTGTTAGTACCGAGTATCAATTTAAATGGACTTGGTTGCAATTATCTGGGTTATACAATGCTTGTAGTGAAGTTGGTAATGATAAGCATTTGAGTACTTTAAGAAGTATTGCTAGCAGAGGTCGGATTAGGTTTGAAGGAAAGATTCGAAAACGAGATTATAAGATTTATAAGATGCAACGGGGGTATTAATAATGAGAAGGAATAGAGGGAGAAGTGAGTACTCAAGAGATGTAAGAACTCAAGAGAAGTAAGAACTCAAGAGAAGTAAGTACTCAAGAGAAGTAAGTACTTTGTAAATAGAATCAATACCTTGTAAATATGTACAGTGTATTATCTTTGTATATACTATCCTTGTGTAGCTTATTTGTACCTTATAATTTTGGTACTCTATTTCTGGTACTCTATTTACATGATGGAACCACTAAAGAAATCATCCCCGGCTTTCTAATCACCTTTTTAACTTGTTCTCTTGTGGCAAACTTTTTAATCTTTTCAATACCAAAAATATGGTTTAAAACCTCATCTTCTGATTCTATTAAATCTTTTGACCCCTTAAACACATGTCTAGCTTTACCATTAATAAACACGTTATAGTTGATCAAATTTGATTGGATAATTTGAGTGTCCGGGAAAGTTTCCAATGTTATAGAGGTCCAGGGAACGTTGAGGCTCTTGGACAACGCCTCCCATGCTTCCTCTGCCACACATGGGGTTATTGGTGACATGACCACCAAGAGCTTCTTATAAAGATCCAACACCAATTGGCTACTAGATATGTTAGGGTTTTTAACCGCATTAGATAAACAATTGGTGTACTTCATAAGATCAGATATGACGGTATTAAACGACAAGTCTTTGTTGATGGATTGGTCTATTTTATCAATGTACCCATTAGCTTCATTGAGTAAATTCACGTCGTCATCGGTCAATTCAATAGTTTCATACTTTACGCCATTTAAGTGAATATCCTTGTACAGAGATTTGGGTAACTCAGATGAGTTAAACCTGTTAAAACTGGTGACACTCTGCTCAAGAGCGAGAACTCTACGGAGCCAACGATCAACCCCTTGAATTTGATCTTCATTCCAGTTTAAAGAATCACAAACCGGGGCCTGGAAAAGAATGTGGGCTCTGGTGGCATCGGCTCCGTATTTCCTCACGGTTTCTGCCGGGTCAACCCCATTATGTTTAGACTTGGACATTTTTTCATACGACACCAAGGGTGTTTTACCAGTAGCGACGATTTTAGGATTTTGTGGGTCACTCTTGTCTATTTGTTCTGGTAAGAGAAATTTTCCAGTGTCTGGATCGGTAAATGTCAAACCTTGGACCATCCCTTGGGTGACCAATTGAAGAATTGGTTCATTGTTTGACAGAGAACCATCCCATAATCCAATATCACCGAGGAATTTCGCCACAAATCTGGAATAAAGTAGGTGTAATATTGCGTGTTCAATCCCTCCCAAATAGATGTCAACTGGAAGATTCTTACTAACTTTGTCACGATTGAACGGTTCTTTTGAATTTTGAGAATCTAAATATCTCAAGAAATACCACGAAGAGTCCATAAAGGTATCCATGGTGTCGGTATCTCGTTTAGCATGTCCGCCACAGGAAGGACATTTGGTGTTGACAAAAGATTCTAAATTATCCAACGGATTTCCCTTACCAAAATTGTTCCCTTCAATTACCGGTAATTCCACTGGTAAATCACAATCAGGGACCGGGACGGTTCCACAATCATCACAGTATATAATTGGGATCGGTGCCCCCCAATACCTTTGCCTACTGATCAACCAATCTCTGATCCGATAATTAGTTTTGGCATTACCTTTACGTAATTTTTCAAGGGTCTTGGTGATTTCTTCACCAGCGGCTACCACCTCCATCCCCCGGTAGTTGCCCAAGTCATCAACCCCGTTAGAAATAGTGGTGTTGTCATGTAGTATCCCCTGTTTGCCTGTGTAAGGGATGTTCCAGTCGGGAGACGATTTCAATTTGGCAGGACCCACCGAAACCACTGGCAGAATATTAGGGTTTTGCAGTTTCCAGAATTCAAAATCCCGTTCGTCATGAGCCGGACACCCCATGACCGCACCCGTTCCGTAATCAAGCACGTACGGGGCAGCGTACACCGGTAATTCGAATTCTTGTACCGGGTTATTGAACGGATCAATTGGTCTTGACGCTTTAATATTTAACAAATAGCCAGATTTGGAATCGGGGTCGGAATTGTCTATGAAATGTTGTAGAAGCTCATCTGTCTTGGCCGCTTCTACTACCAAAGGGTGAGTGAATGATAAGGCTAAGAATTGAACACTGAATAACGTATCAGGTCTCGAAGTAAACACTTGTAAATCGGAACCACCGCCATTAGTTTCAAATAGAATCTCGGTTCCATGAGATTCACCAATCCAATGTCTTTGCATTGCCTTAACTTTATCGGGCCATTGATCCAATGAGTCCAAGTCGGTATTTAACTGGTTGGCGAATTTTGTAATTCCAATAAACCATTGGTTTAATTTCTTCCGCTCAATTTGAGCCCCCAGTCTCCAAGATCTTCCATTAGCATCCACTTGTTCATTAGCGAGGACCGTTTGGTCCACGGGATCCCAATTGATCATTGCTTCTTGTTTATACGCTAGTTTATGTTCATACATTAATAAAAAGATTTTTTGAGTCCATTTATAATAATCCGGGTTACAAGTGGTGATTTCATTTTCCCAATCAAAATCCACAAGGATCAATTGCATTTGGTGTTTCATTTTCTCGATATTAGTACGAGTCCAAACACTGGGATTTATACCTCTTTCGATGGCGGCATTTTCTGCTGGTAAACCAAAAGCATCCCAGCCCATGGGGTGGATCACGTTGATGCCTTGGAGGCGCTTGAACCGGGAGATGACATCACTGATGGTGTATACTCTAACGTGACCCATGTGTAAGATTCCTGATGGGTAAGGAAACATTACAAGCGAATAAAACGTTGGGGCGTTAGGATTTAATGAGAATTTTTTGGGGTTAAGCCCGTTATTCCCGGTGATCTGGTTCCATTTGGCGAGCCATTTTTGGTCAAGGGATGGGAGAGAAATGGGTCGGGATAAGAAGGGGTTCTTGAGTGGGGGTTTTACTCGTGAGATCATCAAGAAATCGACCAGGTACGGTGTGCGATGTGAGATGGTGGTGTGCGATGAGTGCGAACAGACTAGCGCAGGCACGAGACCGGCACGAGACAGGCACGAGACAGGCCCATGCGAAGATCAGTGCGGAAGGCCCGTGCGACGTGCGAGTAAAGTGTTTTGTTTGTTTTGCGACATGTGGATTGCGACATTTGACCTCAACCATCGCGCGACATTTTTCAGGGTTTGACCCCAACACCCAGTTCGTATCGAGCAGACAAAAATATTAAAAAAGATACGCGAAGAGCACTTTACGAATTTGGGAAGAACCCAAGTGACACAAATTCCGGATTCCAAATTCCGGATTCCAAATTCCATTATTGCACAATCCACAATCCATATTCCACAATCCATATTCCATATTCCGAAACTACTTCTCCTACCCCTCGGAATAAAATGTCGTAATTGTCACGACATTCAATCCCATCGCGACATCTATTCTGGTACTGGATTTTGTGGTACCACCCAAGTACTGGTATCCACTCGTACCTGATCGCATCCACTCCCACTCGTATCGACTAGACAATTTTGGATATTTTTCACCCTCAAGATAACATAACTCCCAGGTCGTGCACACTACCCAATACGGAATTTGTTATTTATTATTTTTTCCTTTCCATTATCTTGGTTTTGTTTTCGAGAGTGGCACTCACAAAACCCAAATCACTTGTCGCTTATCTCTGACACTATCAGTGGCACCCATCATATTACCAGGAGTAGTACTTTCGGCACTCCCTGTGCAGGACACACTCTAAGATCTGCAACCAGTCCATCAGTTGCAGGTAGACCCGAGTCAAAAATCACCAATCTGCAACTCAATTTGCACCCGTCCTAAATATTGCAGGTGGACCCGAAAAAACACCTCTAACCTGTAAATCATCAATTCCCCAGATTTTCACCTGTTATAACCAGATATAAACCCTCGACAAGGCTCACCTTTCTCATCTTTCCCATCTTTCCCATCTTTCTTACCTTTAAAATCAATGACAAAAGATTCACTGGAAACCCACCTGGAAAAAGACCAAGTGGAAATTCTTCAAGTGGAAAAAGACTATGAAATGGATAAACTGTCCCTTGATAAATCGATTGATAAATCATCTGACGCTGTAAATCTGTTCTTAAACCAACGTAAGCATCTTTACACCGATATCACGTTGGAAGAAGAACAAGCAGTGGTTTCAAAAAATGACTGGATAATTATCCCGATCCTCTTCATCACTTGCACTTCTAGTGCTACCGATAAACAAGCATGGGGAACTGCTGCTATCTATGGGCTCCTTCCAGACACCAAAATGGAAACCCCAGATTATGCCTGGACCAACGCTGCTATCTTTCTTGGTTCACTCGCTGGGTGTTGGCCTATGTCGTTTATTATGACCAAGTTTTCTATTGGTAAAACGTTTGCCTGTTGTGCCTTCTTGTGGTCGGCCACCACCTTGTTACTCCCAGCGTGTCACAATTTCGGTGGTCTCTTTGCTCTTCGGTTCCTCATGGGGTTCTTCGAAGCAGCCGTGGTGCCAGGAGCTACGTTAATCATTGGTAAGTTTTATAAAAGAGCAGAACAACCGGTCCGGTTATCGATTGTGTTTGCCTTTGGTAGTTCGTTGGTGAATGGATTCCTTTCGTGGTTAGTGGGGAATTTTGGTAACCAAATCTCCAAATGGAGGAGTCTTTTCCTCTTGGTTGGGTCTCTTTCGTTGGTATGGTCAATCGCCATGTGGTTCTTGTTACCAGATTCTCCTATGAATGCGGTGTACTTGACCGATCGACAGAAATACATTATGACTAAACGGGTGTTGGAGAATCAGACGGGGATTCAGAACAAGTTTAAACCGTATCAAATCAAACATGCCCTCTTAGACCCCAAGACACATCTAATTTTCTTGTTTAACGTGGCAATCAACATCCCCAATGGGGGGTTAAATGCATTCTCGGCCATTATTATTAAGAACTTGGGATTCAACTCAAAGGAGAGTTCATTAATGACGATGCCTAACGGGGTGGTAGCCACTGTGAGTACGGTTTTTTTCAACTGGTTGTGTGGTCGGACCCACAACAAGCGGACAGTATGGGCCAGTGTATCGTTAGTGTTCCCGATTGTTGGAGCTGGCATCTCGTACGGGGTGGCTGAATCGAATATTGGGGCCCGATTATTTGGGTTATACTTGATGTATTTTTATTTTTGTTCGTATGTGATTATGCTTTCACTTTCGTCAGCCAATTCAGCCGGGACTACCAGACGGAGTGTCACGGTGTACTATAATTACTTGGGGTACGCTGCTGGGGCGTTGGCCGGTAGTCATATATTTGATGGGGGGTTTGTTGGGGGGTTTATTGCGTTATTGGTGGCGTATGGGGTGTGTATATTATTCTGTGGGATATACTGGGTGCTTGTTGGGGTGGAGAATCGGGGAAGGGGGGTTGATGATCCGCTTGATGAAGGAGAATTACAGTCTAAGGATTTGACTGATAAAGAGCAGAGGAGTTTTGTTTACACTCGGTGAGGAAGACAGAATTGACCCAGGCAGAATTGACCCAGGCAGAATTTGCCCATACAGAATTTGCCCATACAGAATTGGCCCATACCAAGTGTTAGTATAGTGATAGTGATTGTTAGTGATTGTTAGTGATTGTTAGTGATTGTTAGTGATATAGTTAGTTTAGGTAATTGGTAGAATAAACAAGCTAGTTAATCAATGTACAAATTTGGCTGCGAAAAATCAAATCACAATCAAATCACTTTACTCTGATTTTAACTGACTTTAACACTGACTTTGTTAAAGTCCTATTATGTGGGGCTCTTGCCACCACCTTTATCACCTTCTCCCTCTTGTTCTTCCTGTTCCTATTGTTCCTCTTGTTCCTCCTATTAAGTGTATTCTGCCAAGTGTGTTCTGCCAAGTCTCTCGTTACGACCTTCGTCCTCCTCTTCCAGGTTACCTTTTCGCGATTTTTAAAAAATGAAGGTAGACACGAGATGCAATTTGCAGCCATCCCCAGATCAATACTTAACCCCCAGATTTCCCTCTCCTACCGATTACACTCGGTAGACGCTGCTATTTAAACGCTGCTATTTAAACACTGTTACTTGAACACTGCTACTTAAACACTGCTACTTAAACACTGCTACTTAAGCTCTGCTATTTTAACACTACTACTTAAACACTACTACTTAAACACCAGTCAGCTCCTTATGACCCTCCAATCCGTATCCATCGCCATCGACAGAGGGGGAACCTTCACCGACATCTTCTACACCCACAATGGCAAAGAAGACACGTTCAAACTCCTCTCAGTCGATCCCAACAACTACAAAGACGCCAACATTGAAGGTATCAGACGTGTTCTAGAGAAAACCACCGGCGAATCAATCCCCCGGAATCAACCCCTCGACACCTCATCAATCTCATCCATCAGATTGGGTACAACCGTCGCCACCAACGCGTTGCTAGAAAGGAAAGGCGCAAAGTGTGCTCTCGTCACCACAAAAGGTTTCAAAGACCTCTTGCACATTGGTGACCAATCGAGACCCGAGTTGTTCGCCCTAAATATCGTGAAACCAGGAGTGCTCTTTGATAAAGTCGTCGAAGTAGAAGAAAGAGTCACCCTCCCAGCGTACACCGCTGACCCTTCAGGATACGACGCCCAGGAGTTGTATGACGGTACTGAGTTCGTCCACGGCGAAACCAATGAAGTGTTCCAAATCTTGCAGCCACTCAACAAGGAGAAATTGACCCACGATTTACTCGAGTTGAAAAAAACCGTCGACTCCATCGCCATTGTGTTGATCCACGGTTACAATTTCCAGCAGCACGAGAAGCAAGTGGGGGAAATCGCCAAACAAATCGGCTTCTCGAACGTTTCCATGTCCCATGAAATCTTGCCCATCATCAAAACGATCCCACGGGGCCAGTCCACCGTGGTGGATGCTTATTTAACCCCCATTTTAAAACAATACATCCAGGGCTTCCTCCAAGGGTTTGCCCCAGGGTTTGAAAAAAACACCCGGATCGAATTCATGCAAAGTGACGGAGGTTTATGCTCCTGGCACAAATTCACCGGTCTAAAGTCCCTTTTATCGGGTCCAGCTGGTGGCGTGGTGGGGTTGGCCAAGACCGGGTTCGACCCACACTATAACGTCCCGGTTATCGGCTTCGATATGGGGGGTACCTCCACCGACGTATCGAGGTACGCCGGATCCTTTGAGTTTTCGTTCGAAACCATCACCGCTGGTATTAAAATCGCTACTCCTCAATTAGACATCAATACTATTGCTGCCGGTGGTGGGTCGATGCTTTTCTATCGGAATGGGGTGTTTGTCGTGGGGCCTGAAAGTGCCAGCTCCCACCCTGGTCCCGCTTGCTACCGTAAAGGGGGTCCGTTGACCATCACCGATGCCAATTTGTTCACCGGTAGAATCGTGCCAGAGTTTTTCCCCCATATTTTTGGCCCCCATGAAGACCAGCCCCTTGACTACGAAATTACCAAGCAGAAATTCGAACAATTGACAGAAATCATCAACAAGGAAAATCCAGCGGCCCAGAAAACTCCGTATCAAGTGGCATTGGGATTTTTAGAAGTCGCCAATTTCCAAATGGCCAAACCCATTAGAGAATTGACCGATGCCAAGGGCCACGACGTGACCAAACACAGCTTGGCCTCATTCGGAGGGGCTGGAGGCCAACATGCGGTATCTATCGCCAAAATCTTGAAGATTAATCGGGTAATTATCCACAAACATTCTTCCATTCTTTCAGCATACGGTATTTCCCTAGCAGATATCATTAACGAGCAACAGGAGCCGGTTTCCAAGACCTATTCGCCGAAAACACGAGACCAGTTGTTGGTGCAACTGCAGAGACTTGGCGAAACGGCAAAGTTAGAGTTGACCAACCAGGGAATCGACGAACTGACGATTGATTTGACCGTCTTCTTCAACATGGGTTACAAAGGGTCTGACACCCGGTTAATGATTGAACAACCACACGACAAGGATTTCTTATCGGACTTCTACAGTGTCCACCAGAAGCAGTTTGCGTTTAACGACGACAGACCAGTGATGGTGTCAGACATTAGGGTCAGAGCCACCGGCAATGTTTCCAACAACCTGGCAGAAAGATCTCTGTATAGAGACTACGATTCGGTCGCCAAAACCCCAGTGGCCCAAGATAGGCACATGACCAAATCAAGCATCGTTTTCAAAGAAGGCACTTTTGAATCCAACGTTTACGCTTTAAAGCATTTGAACCTTGGTGACGTGGTCACCGGACCGGCCACCATCTTAGACGAAACTCAAACGATTTTGGTCGAACCCAAATCTACCGCCACGATCCTCCCTCGTCACGTCGTCATTGACGTGGAAACCGACACCAAGAGCACCGTATCAGCAACAGTTGTGGATCCAATTCAACTTTCCATATTTGCCAATCGGTTCATGTCTATTGCTGACGACATGTCCCGAACTTTACAGAAAACTGCCGTGTCTGCCAACATTAAAGAACGGATGGACTATTCTTGTGCCTTGTTCGATAACCAGGGCAACTTGTGTGCTAACGCCCCTAACGTCCCGGTCCATTTAGGCTCAATGTCTTCGGCGATCAAGTACCAATTGGAATATTGGGGGGACAACTTGAAAGAAGGAGATATCTTGTGTACAAACTCCCCGTCGGTTGGTGGTACTCATTTACCCGATATCACGGTGGTTTCTCCGGTGTTTATTGACGGGTCTATTGAATTTGTCGTGGCAGCTAGGGCTCACCATTCAGAAATCGGTGGGATCACCCCGGGGTCCTCGTCCAGTTACGCCCGAGACATCAAAGACGAAGGGGTGAATATTGAAACGTGGAAGATGGTATCCCAGGGGAAATTTGATCATTCTGGTTTGCAAACCCATTTCCTTGAAAACCCCAAAAGTTGGGGAGTTTCTGGCACCAGAAATATTGATGATAATACAAGCGATTTAAAAGCACAGATTTCCGCTAACCAAAGGGGTATCAGTTTGATCAAAGAGTTGTTCCAGGAATATTCTACCGAAACGGTGCTATTCTACATGAAGAACATTAAGAAAACCGCTGAATTAGCCGTGAGAAGTTTTCTTAAATCGTACTATCAACAACATCACGATCAGTTGCCGTTAACGGCTCAGGATTACATGGACGATGGGTGTATGGTGTCTGTTTCTATTGACATTGACGGAGAATCTGGCTCGGCGTTGATTGATTTTACTGGCACCTCATTGGAAAGTTACTCGAATTTAAATGCCCCGAAATCCGTTACATTTTCGGCAGTGATTTATGTGTTAAGGTGCTTGGTAGACCTGGATATCCCGCTAAACCAAGGGTTTTTGGACGCTTGTCAAGTGATTATCCCGGAGAATACCTTCATTAACCCATCCAAGTACGCCGCAGTGTGTGCTGGTAACGGGATGACGTCGCAAAGAATCACCGATTGTTTGTTCAAGGCGTTTGGTGTAACGTCTGCCACCGGTGGGTGCATGAATGGGCTTAATTTTGGTACTGGAGGTGAAGATGCTCAAGGTAATTTGATTAAAGGGTACGGGTACACTGAGACAATTGGCCAGGGGAACTGTGCTGGAATAATTACCAAAGACGGAGAGACCATTGGGTTCAATGGGTTTAGTGGTACCCAAACCAATATGACCAATACCCGAATCACTGATCCCGAAGTGCTTGAGCAACGGTATCCCTGTTTATTGAATGAGTATTGCATTCGAGAGAATAGTGGAGGTAAGGGAAAATTTACTGGTGGTGATGGATTAATTCGAGAAATCAAGTTTCTTAGTCCTGTTCACCTTTCAGTGGTGACCCAAAGACGAGTGTTTGCTCCTTGGGGTATATACGGAGGTGAAGATGGTAAAAGAGGAGAGAATTATCTTGGAAGAAATAGAGGAGATAAAATCCAGTGGATTCAACTACCTTCATTAGCGGAGATTGAGATCCAACGGGGGGATATTATTAGGATTTTGACTCCAGGTGGTGGAGGGTTTGGTAAAGAGACTGATACTGATGAATATTGGGGGGTTACCAAAAAGATTGATAAGGCGAAACCGATTGTTTTATCAGCTGGTACTCTTGGTAATTTACAGGAGTCATCTAGTACTTCACAATAAAAGATTAGATAAAACAATTTAGGTAGACGAATAACAGAAAACACATGAAATAATGTAGAATACGGAGAGAGAAGAATGAGAATAGAGATTCAAGTAGATGAAGACTAAAACAATATAAAGATAAATAAATACAATGACAAGTGAAAACTTTAGTTAAATCCATTCATGTATTGTGTTTGTCTCCTGTATGTGTTATGGCTTTGTACGTTTCGTTTCTGGTACCCTATCGGTAGGGCTCCTTTCTTGTCTTTCTCGTCTCAATCACCTTTTCTTTCCTGTCTTTTGTATCCCTTTCCCTATTACCTGATCGTATAATGCCGTCCCCAGATTGTATGGTCTGATCCCCTGATTGTATTATCTGATCCTCTGATTGTGTAACCTGATCCCCCTGTCCAAGTGATCTGATCTTTTCTCGGTCTCTCGCATCCCTTATCCTCTCTCTCAAGAAATGGCTGCAAAAAAGAAGGTCGACCCGAGCGCGCATATAAAAACAGCCCGAACCCCAGAATAAATGTAAAACATTGTTAAACCATGGATAAAACGTTAAAAATCCAAATCATTGGTGGTGGAACATTTGGCTTGTCGACCGCCTTCTACCTTGCTAAAGACGGATACACAGACATTACCATAATTGATCGGGAACCAGTGCCTTCAACATTTTCTGCCGGACATGATCTAAATAAAATCATTAGACCAGAGTACGAAGATCAATTCTATACCAACTTGAGCCTTGAATCTATTGAACTTTGGCAATCACCTGATTTCAAAGATTACTTCCATAAAACTGGCTACGTCAATTGTAACAGTAATAATGCTCCTAAGAAGACCCTCTCCGTGTTGCAAACATTTCACGATGTGTTAACATCCAATACCAAGATCCCTCAGAATAGTGTTGAATTATTGAACACGGTTGAAGATTTCCAGCGAGTTTTACCGCAATTACAAACGGATTTCACCGGCTGGCAAGGGTACTTTAATAAGCACGCCGGGTACGCCCAGGCCTACAAGGCCATGAAACATATTGCTACCAGATGTAAGGAAATGGGGGTTAAATTTATCACCGATAAAGTGGTCGATATGGTTTATTCAAACGGCAAGTGTACCGGGGTTTTGGGGTCAAATAATGCCACTTACCTAGCTGACTTGACTATCGTGGCACTTGGAGCTCATGTCACTACGATTTTCCCTGAATTAGATCGGTTTATGACCCCACAATCTTGGAGTGTTGGACACTGGCATTTGACCGATGAAGAAGCCAAGAAACTACGGGGGATGCCGGTGTTGAATTGTCGGGATGTTGGGTTTTGTTTCGAGCCCGATCTTGATAACAACATATTAAAGATGTGTAATAATAATGCCGGTTGGACTAATATGGTGGACGTTAACGGGAAGACTATGTCGATTCCTACTGAGAATAACGCTGGGTGTTGTGTAAGAGATCGAGACGCATTGGTCAAGCAAATGGAGACGTTTTTCCCCCAGTTGGATACACCATTGGCGTCTACTTCGATTTGTTGGTGCTGTGATCGGCTGAATTCCGATTATGTGATTGATTATCACCCAGAGTACGACAATCTTTTATTGGTTACGGCAGATTCTGGCCATGGGTTTAAGATGTTTCCAATTTTTGGTCAATGGGTTTTACAAAAACTTCAAGGGACGTTAGATAACGAGAAGCAAGAAAGATGGCAATGGTTTAGAGATGAAAAGAGCCAAGGGGAGATTTCCTGGAGAGTGGGGAGCGTTTCTGATTTACTGAACCAGAAGAGGGTATAATAACAGAGAATAACGAGTAGAAGGAATAGAATCAACAATAGAAATGAAATAAAAATAGCTAGAGACAGTAACAAAGGCATATAGTAAATAAAGAATAGAATAGCTATGGAATAAAGAATATATACATAAAAAAAAATAGAGAATAAATTAATCAAAAGCTGAAAAAGCCAAAGAAAGAATAAAACAGCTAAATAATAGAACAGAGAATAAACTAAAATAAACAATTGATTAATAAATTGATTAGAGAACTGACTGGCAAATTGATTAATAAATTCACTAAAGTAATAAAATAATCCAGCTAGTATTTAGTACAGTATGAGGACTGTCCAGATACTTCCATTCGACAGTTTCATTTATTTGAACTTTAAAGTTTAAGATGCCCTCACTCGATGTTTACTTTCTTTTCGCAGCCTAAATAAACTTTATGAACGCGGCTCTGTCGAGGCGAGGCTGAGAGGAGCTCTGGTCCAGGGGCAGTGTGCCAGGGGGCCGTCCATCCGCGACCTTGGTCTAAGCCGCGTTCGAGAAGGCGGTAAACGCCGACCCGCCTCTCACACGATAGAAAATTTTCCCTCCCTGTCCCCCTCACTGGCGGTGAACCTCACGGGGGGTAAACCTCACTGGCGGTAAAGGTCCCCCCGTGACATCCTTCGCACTATGAGGGGAAAATTTCGAGTCATCTACCAGCAGCCCGTGGTGACCTCCTTCCCCAATCGGGTAATTCTTCCGCAATCTTATAGCTAATGCCGTACCTTTGAATGAGCCTCTGCAAATTGCTATATAAAACAAACTTAATTCCTCAAATTTGAATAACTAAACAAAATGCCAGAATCAAGGAAACCAAGTATCTCCGATTCAAATCCCACCATTCACGTTTCGGAAGATGTAAAAGTAAAATTCCCCACCACTACCAGAACCAGGTCAACTTCACAAGTTGTACAAGACGACTTGAAAAGATCTTATTCATATTCTATTCTGTCAGTGAATTCAGATCTAGACGATGCTAAGCCGTATGCAAATAGAAACAGAAAGTTAAGTGAAGTGGATTTAGAGAATCAATTAATTATTACTGCTGGTGGTAAAAGAGAAGATGTTTATTGTTTTTTTGTTAAATTATTAGTGTTGATGGGGTTGGTAGTGGGTCTGGGAATATTAATCTTTTACGCTCTTTAGTCAGGACTAGAGAGTTTAAAGAATGTTTGACGTCGTCTGCGGTGCATCAGCACCGGTTATTAGCCAACACCGGTTACCAGTCCACACCATTTACCAGTTAGCACTGGCTACCAGTTAGCACTGGCTACCAGCCAGCACTGGTTACCCGTGAAAACCATTGTGATATCTATATTGTATCGATGTATAGTACCGAGTCGCTCGGAAATGTAAGATAGAAATAAATAACCAAGATAGAAATCATTCTCATTGAAAAAGTAGTGTGGAGTTAATCACAAATATAGCACTGAATCTAGTAGTAAAATTAACCATAAAATTACTATAAAATTAACCACAAATTCAATATTACCTCTACTGGTGTATCTGCTGAATCTACTTGTGTCAAAATCACCTTAACACCATCTATCATAATCTTCTTTTTACCACTTAATCATACTCATTTTGTAAAATTTGCAGCCAATGTCCAACTCATATACATAAATATCAGGACTCTCTCATCCAACACCCCCACAACATTCATGCACACCAATCCATATCAACATGCACCTCTTCAAACCTACCCTATTCCCCTCCCTTACTTCTTCTTCTTCTGCTTCTCTTTTCGTCTCCACTTCACTCCACTTCACTTCACTTACTTCACTCACTCTTCACTTCGCATCAAATTTACCGTTATCGCGGCTTTAACTATGCTAACGCTACTAAGATCCAACTCCACCCACTCCAAATCCCTGCATATCGCTTCAAGATTCAGCCTGATCCTAGAAGAAAAGCTAAAGAATGATCCGTCAATTTCTCTGAAATTAAACCAACATGAAAAAGCCGTTTTTGAGGAGCACTTTTCAAATCATTTAAACTATCTTAAACTGGAAACTCTTTTAAAATTTAATCGCCACGGTAAACAAATCGCCACGGCAAAACCTTGGGATGGCACAGAAGGTTCGACAGAAGTCAGCACAAGAATGCTCTTTGATCTGACTCCTAAACCGAAAAAACCCACCAAACGTTTGAAAACTGGATCCCGTTTAATCAACGCTAAAGAAAACAGTATGTCTTATAAAGAAGACAAGACTTTAGAAAATGATAATTTTAGAGAATTGTACAAGGAAAGACTTTTGGGCCCGTCGATGCTTGTGAACCCCAACAGCCCTACCACCACTTTAAATATGGCTAGTACAATGGCTAGTGCTCAAATTAACTCGACAATTGACTTGAATACCGGGAAATTTAACGACCCAAATATGCATAAAGTTAGAGGAAAACCGTTGAAATCAGAGCATCTAGCAAATTCAACAAACACAGATTATTTTGTTAACCAAATATTAAGTCGGCAAGAAGTTTTACCTCCATGGATTGAAAATCAACAAAATCTCAACTCAGATATTGTTAATTTCAGAAAAACTCTTGACCAAGCACTCGTGAATCACTGCAGGTTTAATGGGATCCCAAAATTACCGGTGTTGATTCTGGAAATCATGTCCAAAAATCTAGAATATAGTCGAGAAAAGGTGAAACTCATTAATAAAAGTGTTAGAGACTATAATCTACAATCACCATCTACAAACCTCCACAAGTTCAAGCTTATTGCCGAAGAGGAAATCATACAAAGTGTTGAAAGAACATACCCGACTTTACCCCAGTTAATCAAAGAAATTGGTGAAAAAACCACCTATTCCAGTACGAAACAAGGATTCTTGACCCTTTTCGATGATCAAAAAGTCGTAAGTCAAAGACCAGTCGAGAAACTAGACGTTTGGACCTCTTTTAAACAAATGTTTAAAGAAATTTAACGATGTATATAGTATTATGAAGTAAAAAAATATTATGATTCTATGAATAGTAAGACTTGACAACCAATGACAACACCACGAACACCAAAATAAGCCTCAGTTTAATCACAGCAGCTATGAACGCTAAGAAAATCCCTTTATCACTAGGTTCTTTCATCAGTAAAAGACTATCCAAAAACGCTTGACTCATTTGAGGTCTCAGGAACGTTCTCAAAACCGATTTAAACCCATTGTTCCCCATCAGTTCCTTTTGTGATTTATCCCAAGTAGTTACCCGTTTTAAAGTGTCGGCCCATTTCTGCTCATCCAATTCAACATTGAATCCAGTGGCATTCTCCTGGTCTTCGTAGTAATTGGTAATCGATTCAATTGGGCCTCCACTATTCGCTGCCAATACCGGAGTCTTGAATAACATACTCTCAACCGGTACAATACCAAAATGTTCATTGGCTGGTGTGTACAAAAGCAACTCACTCTGTTTGATTAACGCATTCTTGATCGGGGTTTTAATCGACGGTAAAAAGAGGATATCAGTGGCCGGAGGCATCACCAACAATTTTCCTCTAATGGTAAATGGTTTGAGATCCAAAGATTTTGCCAATGCTTCTAATTCTTGTAAACATTCGACGTTTTCCCGTACTCTTGCATCGAACCCCCCAGCAATGATCAATTTAGGAACAGCTGAGCCTGTGCTTGTCAGTTCTTTCAAGATCTTGTAGGCTTTAACGGCCAAACCCACCCCCTTTTTACGTTCAAACCTATTAACTGATATGAAGAACTTGGAATCACCGAAAAAGTCAGACACCTCTTTGCCAGCATTAGCGTCGTCTGCCGTCTCTATAATCGCCTCGTCAACGTCCACACAAGGATAGATCACATCGGGGTCTTGCTTCAATGAGAATGTCTCGTGAAACACAGATTTTGTGAAATTGGAGTTCACTACAATTTTATCACTAACCCCAGTGGTATACTCTTCGATAAAGTTGAACGGGTACCTGTAAATCTTCTTCAACAATCCTCCAGGCTGTGCCAAGTGTTGATCAGGAAAGTGACAATAGAAAAGAGTCCTGCAGTCTTTCTTACAGAATAATGCCAATATTGGAATACAAAACGACAATTGATCCACGATGAAATAGTCAAATTCACGAATCTCGCCCGTGAGGATGAGCTTTATTACTAGGTAAAATTGTCTTAATATAGCACATAAAATATGGAATTTTTTAAATAAATTTGTGGGTAAGAAATCCCCATAAACTTGAGTCTTTAACAACCCACTTGAGACTTCTTCAAAGCAATGTTTTTTATCACAGTGAGATGTATAAATTAAAATTTCATTTCCAAGCTCCTGGAGGCCCACTGCTGCGTCCACCACGAGTCTTTCGGCCCCACCAATCCCCAAATCAGGGTGTATAAACGCTATCTTTGGCATGGTATGGTTTATTGAATCGCGTAAAATTTTGCATCCGGTGCGCGCGTTCTGCTGATACAGCACCACCATTGATGCAAGCACTATTGGTATAAATAGCACTGCCGATGCACTGTTGATACACTGTTGATACACTGTTGATACACTGTTGATACAAATGAAATACGACCTGAAACTTCGAATCAATACAAGAAGAACCAGTAAATTGTATCTGTATATCCGCAAATTATCATAAACCTTTACTTACTCTATTATACAATATAAATATTTAAATAGCCAACTCCATAACCTTCTTTTGTTGTTCTTCTCTTTCTTGTTTTCTCTTGAGCTTTTCCGCTTTCCTATCCCACTTGGTATCATTAGGATTAAACCCAGCTTCGTCTGACCCCCAAACAGCCCACTCAGGGGTCTCTTTCACGTAATCCAAATCGGTAAACTTCTGCCCTGATTCAAGTAACTCAAAGAATTTAGGATAGTCAATATGAGTATGCCATTTACCATTAATTCTGAACTTGGAATGAGCAATTAAAATACAACATGAGTGAGCATGTTCGGCCGCAATTTCATAGAAATAGCCTCTGGATTGTAATTCTTCTGTTAACAGTTCAACGAACCTCTTACATTCTTCATAAAATGGAATGTTCTGCATGGTTAATGGATTACCATTACCATTGGATGAACCACAGAATGTGGCACCTTTGACCTCAATCTGAGATGGCTGAGCCTTAATTACCATATCGGCATACCCTTTAATTTCATCCATATTGAATCCTTTGACCAAAGTCAATCTGAAAACGGTTCTTTGATGACTCTGAACAGTTCTAAGGATGTCCAAGCATGACATAAGTCTCTCCCAGAAATCGGAGTTCAAAGGACGGTCAATTTTTCTTAAATCAGTTCTGGTTGGTGCATCAATACTGACATATAATTGGGTGACTCTCTGCAAAGCTGCCAAATTATCTGGATGCTGAGCATTACACACCAAAAACGATGAAATATGTTGATCGTGTAACATTTTAACAAACTCGTTGATGTGGGGATAGAAAATTGGTTCACCCACCAAGGAAAGAGCACAATGCTTCACTTGGAAAGCCTCTTGGAATCTGTCCATTTGAATACCCGGCACACCTCTCATTTGTTTAATCTTTTGGTAATGACCTTGTAAAGCCCCCTCCATAACTTTTTCCGGGGGATCCAATACCCATCTCCAGTTGGATTTGGCCACCGGGTTAGTTCCATGTCTCCAACAGAAAACACACTTATTTGAACATGCTAAAGAGGGAGTGGTCTCCATACAAAGATGCGATTGGATACCATAAAATGCAAACTTGTAACAAGAACCTCTTCCTCTTAGCGCACTCTTCGTCCATCTACAGATCTTGACACCAGAATGAGATCCCACAATTGTGTAGCCTTGTTTTGTTAACGATTTAAAAGTTGGCGAGTTTTTGGCAACCATCTCTTTTGTCTCATCACCAGGAGAAACCTTGATCCCTTCTTTTCTTATAATATCACCCATATCTTCAACGTCCACCAAAGTATCATCAGTGCCATCAGTGCCATCGGTACCTTCACTCAGATCTTCTTGGTCGCTGTCGTCGATCTCTCCATCAAGGTAAAATGGTTCATTGTCGTTAAGCAAAGTTGCAAAATTTTGAATCCATTCCTGGGCCTTTGGTTCACCTTGATATTTCATGCAAATTTCACCTCTGGGGAAAATTCTTCTTCCTCCTAATTTACCAAGCCACTTGTCAGCTAATTTAGACTGATAGCAGAACTTATCACCACCCCACGATTCACTATCACCCAAGCCTAACACGGCAAACCCTAAAAGAGATCTTAAAGGATACTTGTCCACTCTGAAGTCTTGGTAGGTGTCTTTTAAATGCTCAAGGAAATAATCAATTGGGGAATCCGTTTCGTAAGATGGTAACACCATAAGATAGATGTTTTTGTGATCATTTTTAGGAGTCTTTAAGAAATACTCTTCTAAATCGTCCACGTCATCGTCAAGACTCATAAGCTTAGGTGCCAATTCAAGTTCCAAGCCTTGAAGCTTATCGTACAACGCATTGGCCACTCTCTGGGACGATCCAGTCAACGTTGTATAGAAAATGTAAATCTGAGCCTGCGTTAAATGAGTTGATTCGGTCAACACAGGACTTGAGTTTTTGGCTGCAACAACAGGTTTTGCAGCCTTGAAAATCTTCGGGGTTTTCAGTCTCTTAATTCTACGAGGCACTGGTTTGCCACCAGAGACATGGTTAGCAACTTGTGAAGTGCTCTTGGGAGCATTTGGAATATTACTGGATACTTCAGGTGTAAAAGAAGTTGATGTGAAATCTACCGCATATATTGGTGACGGTTTTTTGACGGCTTTTTTACCGATTTTTCCACCCATAGCCTTCTCAAAAGCATAGAGAGCGAGTCCCAATACCACAAATGAAAGTCTGCCCCCTACAGCCAAGTACAGGGCAATAATCACCAAACACAGATTAGAAAGCATCGTTAAAATTTTTCAAAGGCTGCGAAAAAAAAAAAACAGGATTCATATTTTTAACTATCACCAAAAATACAAATCTTTTTCGCGAACTCCAATCCCCACCATCAATACCCTCTGCGACCCAGAGAATGCCCCAAAAACCGTCTCAAGTTATAACATTAGACAGTGTAAGTTCGCTCCACAACATCGATCAAAAGCCCATAGTCTGGAAAGATCTAGGCGTATACTTGGACAAAAAGTTAAACGTTGAACCTAACTCTTCAAGTCTTGAACCTTCGTTATTATCCCAAGTAGTAAAGTATAAGATTTGTACCCATTGTAATCGACCAATTGGATTTGAAAGTTTGGGTAGCCACGTTAAAAAGTGTTCGGAAATGAGAAACAAGAGAAAGGATGACTCTGATGAGTCGCCAGTTAAAAAGCGTAAGGTTAAACTATTAGATGAAACCAGTTCGATTGACTCTTCTCGTAATTCCACACCTCAACCGCCAGGTGCTCCAATCAGCGCTATCACTGGGAAGCCCAAGAAGAAGTATAAGAAATCACAGACCCAGAAGGAAAAAGAGGCGGCTAACGCAGCGGCCGCCGCTGCTGCTTCCCTGGATACTACCGAAAAGAAGAAAAAGACCAAGACCAAAACCACTAAAAGTTCCACTAAGCAAAAAGGTCCGGTAGACGTAGAGAAACAGTGTGGTGTTCCGTTGCCCAATGGAGGATTTTGTGCTCGTTCTTTGACTTGTAAAACTCATCTGATGGGTGCTAAAAGAATGGTACCTGGTAGAAGCGCACCATATGATGTGTTATTACAACAATATCAAAAGCGTAATCAAGCCAAACTAGCAGCTAACAATGCATTGGCGCTCCAAAAGAAGGAAAATGAAGAATTAAATGCTGCATCTTCGAGTTCAGATATGCACGCTCAACGAGTGTTAGATCCAGATGATGAAACTTATTTGGTGTTGGAAGGATTAAGTAAGAATCAACCAATCCCACTTGAAAGAAAAGTGATCTTGCCGGTTCGTAATCGTCACAAGTTCTTATATATGAGAGAGAGCTATGCTAATGCATTAATTATTAATGGTAGCACAGGCAGTTCTCAACAAAATCAAACTCAATCTAATGATCAAACATTGGCTAACCAGGCAATCTCTGGATCAATTGGTGGGTTGCAGGGAAGATGTGCTTTGGTTAATGTTGATCTGAAGAAAATTGAAAATGATAGTGCAACACAAAATGCTGCTAATATTTCTGGAGAGATGTACCAAGTTAGAGCACCGCTGAAGGAAATCATGCTTACATCTCAACATAATGCTATGCAACAGCAAATGTTTCAGCAACAGGTGATAAGATTACAGCAACAACAAATGATGTTGATGAAGCAGAGACAACAACAACAACAACGGCCCAATACCTCTGGATAGGTAGTGTAATATATTAGACTCATTCGATGAATTGCCAATTTTATTTATTACCATGCTATGCTACTCTACACTATACTCTTTTCTACTCTACTTGAGCTCCTCTACTTGAGCTCCTCCAACCCCATGTCTCTCCATTTATCTTGATTCATCCATTTATGACTCAAAACATTCTCCAAGCTCATTCTTTCCCCGGCATCGATCTTTAACAACCGCGTAATCAAATCTTTTGCATCCTCGTTCATAAAAGACGGGAATTTAAGATCAAGATTGACTATTCTCTTATAAGTGACATTTCTATCATAATGCTCAAATGGGGGTTTCCCTACCAACAACTCATACACCAAAACTCCCAAAGACCAAACATCACTTCGATGATCATATGCCATTGAATTAACCATTTCCGGTGATAAATAATCTAGTGTACCACACATGGTTGATCTTTTGGAGTTTTCCGAAACTCTTATTGACCAGCCAAAATCACTTAATTTAACTAAATGGTTAAACCCCACCAAGACATTTTCTGGCTTTAAATCTCGATGAATTATATGATTTTTGTGCAAGTAAATTAATGCTTTTGTAATTTGGAAAATATAATAACTAGCGATGGTGTTACCAAATCTTCGATGCAGCTTTAAGTGGTGGTATAGCTCACCATGAATGCTATACTCTATAACTAGATACACCAGTTTTTTATCGGAAAAATAGCTAAAAAGTTTTAAAATATTTGGATGGTTTAACGACGATTGAATTTCAATCTCTCGTTGAAGGTTTCGTTCAAGTTTGAGGCTTTGTAAAGTTGACAAGTCCATTACTTTTAAAGCACAAACAAAGTTCAGAGATTTATGTTTAACGCAATATACTTGACCAAGTTTACCCTTGCCCAAAGTTTTACCGATTTCAAAATGAGAAAGACTGGGAAATGCTAACAGTTTCCTGGAATTTGGCGGTTTAGAACTGGGGGGTTTGGCAACTGGTTTTGGGTTAGTTAAATTCAATGACTTGGGAGTTTTCAAATTTTGGAGGTTTGAATTGTGGAGGAACAGGTTAGTTGATGTGGAAGGAGCGATTGATTTCGATGCTGGTTTTGATGGGCCAGGCTGTTTTGAAGTGGACATGGGTTTGGATGTGTTTGTGGTGTCACGGAGCGGGAGTGACTTTCCATGTCCAGGCTTTACTGGTGCTGGTTTCCCTGGCTTTCGTATCATGTTTGTTTACAATCGCGATCCATAAGATGTGTATCGCGAGTATGAATATCGCGAGTATGAATACCGCGAGTGTGAACTGAGCGCCGTGATGCTCGCCCTGGCTATCCAAATCTACACTCTCTGCCTACAATTTACCAGTACCAATTTATCAGTACCAATTTACCAGTACCTATCAACCAGTAAGTATCAACCGGTCTACCAGTCTGTGAATTCTTCAGCCATATCTATAACCCGTATAATTTGCATAATCTACCAATTTAAATACCGATACCTTAGTCTACTGATACCTCTGTCTACGGTCCAGCTAATTTTTGTAGACACGTCTTTAATTTGCCTGAAGCTAAAGCGGTATAAAAGGCTAGACCCAGTAAGTTAAGTCATACACTAAAAAAGCACGAAGCATTCAAATAGCACATTGTGCGTTCCTTTCTACGGGTATTTCTATACGGACTTTAGAGCTAAGGGTTTTTTGATTGATGTGACTACTGAAGATGCCAAATTCAAGGGGAAGTGGTTACTTCCCCCATGGTAAATTGTAAATTCGTTTCAAAAAGGTATTCAGTACAGCCTATAAATTACAGGTTCAAATCCATTCATTTCCAATCATTTCTTTGCAACACAATAAGTTGAAACAATAACGCCTTGTTATTTTTTTTCCAAATCGGTGTCTCAACAAAAACAACAAACAACGCCCACAGTACACTCACAATCTATTCATAATCTATTCATAATCCATTCGTTCCCCATCCTTATCTATCTCAATCCACCTTAACCTAACTCGGCTCCTGGTCGTGTCAGTTCTCCCGATTCATTCTTTTACTCAATTGTTTAATGCCGCCCCTCCCCCCCCTTCGTCTAGCCGTACCAGCCGTACCATTCCTGTACGCGCACTGCTAGTTGTCTAAACCTAACTTTAGTCCGAATCCCCCCCAAAAAATTCACACGGCCACCTACAAATCTTACAGCCTCTCTCTCTTCCACTCCCCCCTTGACTCCCCCCTCTGTTGCATAACACTGGGCGTTTCACCAATCCCTCTGCATTCCTCTTGCCTTCCTGGCTTATCTGACACTTTTCTAAATTAGGTGGTGAGCTCAGCCGTGTAGCCGGGGCTCGCAATCGGTTCACACCATACCATAGACAATTATCCCATTTTCCCGCCACCCTAAATCGAGACCATGAACTTTTAGGATACGATGGGAGACGTGTTTGACGCGTATAATGCTATGGCTAGGACTGCGTCTGGATGATACTAAGGGTTAAAAAAAAAAGACGACTCGAAACACGGTATTCAGGATCTCTTCTCGTCTGAATAAAAATAGGTGTATTCGTGTAATTTTTTTATTTTTGTTTTGTCAGGAAATCGACTGGTTTTTTTTAGGGAAAAAAAAAGTATATAAAGGGTAAAATCCCCAATTTTTTCTAATCTGCTACTATTTTATTGTAAGATTTAATCATGGGAAAAATCGCCGACAAAGCTAAGAGACTTTCAAAGAGATTCACTGGTAAAGAAAAGGAACTTGATCTTACCAAGGATGTTAAGGAAACCGAACAATCCGGTGAAGGAAGTGCTGAAGAAGCTAGAACTGCCGCTGAAAATGCCATTGAAGGTAAAACTGAAGAACCAGTTGAAGAAGCCAAGACTGAAGAAGCTGTAACTGAACCAAAGGTGGAAGATAACAAGGTTGAAGAGGCTGTTGAAGACAAGAAGGAACAAGCTGGAGAAACTGTAGAGGACAAGAAGGAAGACGTTGAAGACGCTGAAGAAGACAAGAAGGAAGAATTCCAAGAAGCTAAAGAACCAGTTGTTGAAGATGCTGAACAAACTGAACAAGCTGAACAAGCCGAATCTAAAACCGAAGAAGCCAAGAAGGAAGTTGAGTCTTCTGCTGATAATGTTGAAAAAGCTGAAAAGAAAGACAAGTTCTACAAAAAGTTCCTTTTCAAGTTTAGAAAATCTGGTGCTGGTAAGGCTTAGGTTAGATTTAATAGTTAATGTTTAATAATAATGTTTAATATTTTTCTGTGGTTGTAGTTACAACGGGAGGGGTTGAAAAAGAGTGGCAGTGTCCACTGTATTGTACTGATAGTGGAGTGTTTTTGTGCAGTGTTTTTGTGCAGTGTCCTTGTGTAGTGTCCTTTTGTATTGTAATGCTTGTATAATATATACCGACACTTGAGCGCTAAATGCACACCCCTTGCACACCTAATATGTGTATAATGGATTTACCTCAATGTAATGGTTGCAAATTGTGTGTCTTGTCAAATGTGTGAATTTTACTAAAATTAACAAATGCTGAAATGTGCTCGTCTGCATACAGCTTACACCGAAGAGAAATCACACCTGAATTATTACCATCTCACAATCTAAAATTGTCTCCTGAATGCTCTGCGAAATTTACTAGCTCAAAGAGTAAAATGCCAGAATAAATTTGGATAACTCTTGTATTTTATTCAAATTTGTGTATTACTTATCAATTAAGTTATATTGCCGTTTATCATGGCGTTGGAGTACCATATGCTATTTGTGTTTATTTTCTATGTATTTCAAAAGTTTTAAGCGGTTTCCACAAAAATCCCAATTGTAAAGATTATCTAAATTTTACAAAATACAAAGGTTCAATCCTATCTCTAACCCGTCGAACACAATAAGATTGCTCTGTCTCGATAGGTTCATTGTTTAAACTAAATTCTACGTTGTTAAGGTAGTGCGTGTGTAGTAAGAGATTATTTTGCACCCAATACTCGCACCAAAATTACCCGCTGATTAAAGTTGACCTGGGAAGTAAATACACCTAAGACATAAGATTGTCAAGGGGTTGGGAATTGTATCAGTTGTGATTTGATGAGATTTAGAATTTGAACACTTCAGAAAAGATAATGACAAAATCAACAATTCACTAAGCTCGTTTAACGTGACTAATGGATCCCATTTCACATGATTTGACTTTTATTACAAATACGTCGGAAATATCCAAGATACCAGTAGAAAAGAACATCGTGAGGTAATAAATTGAGATAAATATTGTATAAATAGAACTGAAAATCATGTATTACCACACCAATAGACCAGAATACCGGCTGCATGATGCTGTATGACGATTTTACTTCTCAATTCTCCCTGCAATTTCCTTTATTCTTTTCTTCACACACTTTTTATGGTTAATTTTAAAACTAGCTTCACTTTTTTCGAAAAGTTAAAGTGCTGTTGAAATCAATATGACTGACACAGAAAGAGAAAGGTTAGAGGATGAGGCCTTTAAGACGATCCCTTCTTTCATAGAAAGTAGTACCACCCTGCTTGTACCGGAAGAGTACATCTTTTTAAACTATAAAGAGATATTCCCTGGTCACTATCCGTTGGATTACAACTCATTTGCAAATCTATTGGGTTCATCTGGGATCAGCTCTAGTGGTTTTGATAAGGATGAATGTGAATCACTCTTGTGGAGGTTGTCACACTTTAAATATGCTGAGATTGGCCATTTTAAGTTATTAAGGTTCTTGTTGTCCATGCCTATAGTCACTTTAAAAATTGAAGATGCTGAAACGCTCCCTTTTGTAGAGATTGGAACATCCATGCTATATGCAGTGTCCTTAAAACTTAACATGAGACCAGAGTGTATAGCCGACATCGATGATGGGGATGTAAAGAAGGTTTTGCATTCTCTTATGCGGAGTGACAAATTTGCGGAGCATTATCTTAGACGAATGTATTTATTTGGATTTGAAAGTTTCCGATCGCCTTATCTTTATTTTAATTATGAATTTGGCCGGATTCTTAATGTAGCCTGTGGTTTTCTTGGGTTGAAGAAGCAGATTCAGCGAGAATTATCTGTCAATGATAGACCTTATGAGGATTCACGTTTACCAAATGACACGAGTCTTATGCACCCTGGTTTTTCTGTTTTCGATGGAGATGACGTCGTGTGTGAGCTTGAGTTGAAAACGCCGACCCTATTTAGGATTGATGAAAGGGCGAACTTATCAAAGGATTCGCTTTGCTCCCAAAAAATGAATGAGATTGTTATACAGCTCCAGTCTTATATGGTTGCTGCTCGTGTACGATTTGGTGTATTGTGTGACGGATACCATTTGATTCTTGTAGAGTTTGATGGAGAATTTAACAAGGACAAGGATGGTTTCCTTTTCATTTCGTTCAGAACCAAGATCTTAAACGTTAACAGTAGTTGCCCTACGTTCCTTGAGGCATTAGTTTACATTCTTGAGAAGGCTAGGGGTGACAACAAAAGCCCTGAAAAGGAAAAGTTCTTCTCGGAACTTCCCACTAAAAGAGTGGTCAGACCTGACAGATACTCGGATAAGGGTACCAAATGATGTCTCATAGCAATAAAACTTATTTAAATATATATTCACACACCCAGTAGACCACAACACCCACCGCGATGCAATAAACTTGTTCAAAACGGCCTGTTCCGCTTAACAATCCTTCGATAAATCGGTCAATCGGTTAAGATGACGTTACGGGACAAGGATAAGATAAGATAAAAAATGTTGCAGAAGTGAAACAACAAAATTAGCCGATTAAAATAGAATTATGAAACATCCACTATGGGGTTCTATTGAAAAAAGAAGCTTTACAAAGAAGAGTTTAAAAGGAACATAGTCTAATCATAAGAAGTATAACATTATTTAAACGGCCATGCTAGGTATCCTTTTAAACCAACTTGATTATAGCAAAAAAGGCTGCAAAATTTTTGCGAACTCTCATTACAAGCCAAAAAGAATCACACATAAAATCTCAGACAAATGTCTTATTGACACACTTAATTGTGGATAGTTTTCAATTTTACAACCAACTTTTTTTTATTGGTGCTAGCATGGATTTGACAGAAACAGAGGATAGCCAAAGTGTCATAGATGCGGCCTTCATAACGATACCTTCTTTCGTAGGTAATAATACCACCCAGCTTGTGCCGGAAAAATACACATTTTTAGACTATAAAGTGATATTTCCAGGTCACTACCCATTGGAATACATCCCATTTGCAAACCTATTGGGTACCTCTGGGCATAACTCTGATGGTTTTGATGAGGAAGAATGTCAATCACTCTTGAAGATGTTAAGTCGCTTGATTCGGAAGTATGAAGTAGCATTTAACAACGTCAGAATATTACAATTTTTTTTGTCTATGCCCATCATCACTTACAAAATTGAAGACGCTAGAACACTCGCTTTTTTAGCGATTGGAACTTCTA
>JAKTWY010000043.1:1716-61383 GCA_030582335.1 Yamadazyma nakazawae | reverse complement strand
AAATGGTCCCTAGCAGGATCGAACTGCTGATCTTGGCGTTATTAGCACCACGCCTTAACCAACTGGGCCAAGGGACCTTTTCTTATTGACTAATATCACGCCGATTGTCACATCGAGTTCTTAAATGAGAGAAAAGAAAACTTACCAATTAGAATTCTAGATTGTGGTAGACTACATACAGTCGCAAAATAATCTTAAGTTTATACAGCTCTTCATATTTTTCAAAAAAGACACACCCTTCGGTTTTACTTTCTTAAAGACAGATGTTACCTACCAAGCACCTTTAAAATTTTGTGATCAGTTTGGCATCATTCATTTTCCGAATATTTTGAGGTATTTGACTGTCTACATTAACTAACACAAGTAAAAATACCTATATAAGCAGGAATCCTTCTTATTTACGAGTGTTCGTTTCTTTGATTACCCTAGTAAAATCGCCTTTCGATATAGAGTTTTCTATCTCAAGATATTAATTGAAGGATGAGTTTTCAATCCTTTTACATAAAATTAGTGGCTCAAGAAATTTTGAAAAAAAATACCTTTATGTGAGTCCTTGTAGGATGACTTAATTTACATGTGTACACATGTATGAAATATAATTTTGAATGAAGTCCAATTGGAAGATACTCAAATACAAATCTCGCAGAAAAATTATGGTTGCAAAATTCATACATTTACACATTTAAAAACAAAAAAAACATATAAAGTTATCTTAACAAGCACCTCTGTAAGATTTTTTATGATCAGTGTGATCCTTATTTTTTTTGTGGATTTGATTCTGGGTTTGTTTGAGTTCTTCAACTCCATTGGAAGCAATGGAGACTAATAAGTCGTAAACCAATTTTGAATCAGCTTCTCCAGATCTTTTAACTTCAATTAATTCCCTGACAGAGTCACATGAAGAGATCAATAATTCGGCACATGTGATGATATCCTGCATGAGGTTTTCCAATAAGTTTAAACTGAGTGATTGTCTAACAACCACTCTCAAGATTTCCTTATCTTGTTCATTTGGAGGAAGGTGGTAGTTGGGAATTATGTACCCTTTGTTTCTCAACAACATAGAAAGGACACTCTGTGGAATTTCAGGGTATGTCTCTCTTATTGTTTGCGAGAGTCTAAAGGCAACAACAGGCAATCCTGGTTGATATTTTTCTTGAAAATTGGATTCACCAACTTTATCAGTAGTGTAGTTTCCTTTGATGGCTGGTTTATGAATTACAGATAAAACTTCAAAATACTTTGATTTTTCTAAAAAGAATGATAACATTCTTGCATTGCTCATACAATTGTCAAAGACTTTGGTGTAGCCTTCAACACCTAAGGTCAAAAGGTTGTAGTATTGATGGATAACTGGGAATCCAGCTCTAGAGAAATTCAAGTTGAATGTTTCTTCTATACCACCCAAATAGTCTAATTTAAATCTTAACTCAGATGGCAAATGTTCGATGTCTCTCCAGAGGACCCAACCCAAACCAGCAGTGGTCAAACCAAACTTATGACCTGAAGTGTTGATAGATACAACTCTATCAATTTGGAAATCCCATTTTAAATTTGGGAAAACAAATGGTGCCACAAAAGCACCACTAGCACCATCAACATGAATCTTGACATCATGACCTTTTTCTTTTTGAATTTCATCTAATATCTTACTTACCTCAACGACCGATTCAAAAGCACCAGTGAATGTAGATCCTACAATGACAAAAATACCAATAGTATTTTCATCAACATTTTCCTTGATTTTGCTTAAATCAAGTAAATGTCCACTGTCTTCAGTAATACTAATTAATCTGTCTTCAACATCAAAGTACCTAGCGAACTTTTCTAAAGCAACTTGAGCGCATGAAGCCATTAATATATTTGGCTTATCGATAGGCTTTCCTTCCTGCTTACGTCTGGCTTGCCATTTTTTTTTCAAGGCCAATCCACCTAACATGATAGCTTCAGAGGATCCAGTAGTAGCAGTACCAAGTGAGGTTGGAACATCTTTACCTAAGTGTGCATCTTTTTTTGTAGGAGCATGCCATAATGTTCCAAGCATATTTATACACCTGTTTTGAAACTCAATCAAACTTGGATATTCATCGTTATCAGCCAAGTTTTTAACTAAATTTTCATTGATTAATGATTTGGCATTATCAGAGAGCTCAGTGTTAACGAAGGAAGCCAAATTCAAAGTAGGATTACCATCTAAAGACAATTCTTCGTTCAAGTATTTACTGATTAAGTGAGAATCACTCGATTTATGTGGAATATGGTAACGAGGAAGCAATTTGTTTGCATCATACGATGAGATATACTCCTCTCTACTATTAAGCGGTGTCTTGTGGACTTTACCAACGATGGATCTAGCAATCTCTTCCGAGTTAAAGTTTTTGGACAATACCATTTTGAAGAATTGTGACTTAGAAAATTCAATTGAGGGATTCAATGGCAAACTAAGGGGGATTGAATAAAAGACCGTGCCCCCTCATATTTATACTACCGCAATTGATTTGACATATTTTTAGTTATGTCACGACACGCCTTAATAAAAATTGACCTATTTGCCGATCGGTTTTAATAATGGGCCCGCCGCAATATTAGGGCCCCTAATAGTAGTAGGGCCCCTAATAGTTGCAGGTCCCCAATATTAGGGCTCAGTGGCGGGTTTAATAGTCGGGTTTAATAGTCGGGTACAGTAGTCGGGTACAGTAGTCGGGTACAGTAGTCGGGTACAAGGATCGGTTCCGGGAAATATGGGATAATAGTGTATACTATCAGTGAAGATTTTACAGTTTAAGATTATTCAGAAAGCAATGAGTTTAAGCTATATAATACATTTACAAAGTACTTTACAGTTTACTTGAAGAGCCCTTTCTTCTTCTTTTTACTTTTTTCATTGGACTTTTTTTGGTCGGACACCTCTCCTAATGGCTTCGAATTGGTATTGCCTTCAACAGTTGGTACTTGAAAACTCACACTGTTAAGTTGAGAATTTTCGGAAGATTTAGATGAGCTGCTGGAATTTTCATTACCTTGTGGAAGTTTAAGATAATTACCTCCATCTTTTGGTTTATTTTCGATTAAATTTCCTGTACTCATAGACTTATTATGTTTAACTTCCGGGTCTATCCTTGTATGTTGTTGGTTGTATTGATGACTTACACCATTTCCATTTAACATAGGAATCGCTCCTGTAGATTTACGAGAACCACGAGAACCAGGCATTGGCATACCACCTCTACCTCCCATATCAATCACTGATGGCATCTCACCAGGCGAAGGATACGCGGATCTACGGTTAGCATTTCTTGACCTTTGTTGATATGGCATTTGATTCATAGACATAGTAGTTGGCATCATGTTTCCTTGCATCATTTGATTAGGCATCATCTGCATTTGGTTCATGTTGTTCTGCATCATTTGCATTTGCATTGGGTTCATTACCACACCATTGTCGTAGTAGTTATTAGATTGCAAAGAATTGAGTCTATTTCTTGAACTATTATTGGTCCCACCATAACGCTGTGGGTTCATTTGCATCTGATTCATGTTCATGTTCATGGGCATTTGGTTAACGCTCTGATTATATTGACCATTCATACCTTGGTTGAATTGACCATTCATGTTTTGATTATAATGACCATTCATGCTTGGGTTATATTGGCCGTTCATGTTTGGATTATACTGACCGTTTTGGGCCATACCATTGAGCTGCTCTTGTGATCCATTACTCCGCACTGCCCGAGACTGTGATTGTGATTGTTGTTGTGGCTGGTAAAATTGCGTTTGGCCTTGTTGCTGGGCTTGGGCCTGGGCCTGGTTCTGGTTAAAGCTTTGAACTTGCTGTCCTGAGAATTGATGTGCTGATTTTTCATCACTCATAGAATTATGAACCTGTCCTGGTGACAGTTCATCGATGGGTTGGCCGGGTGTCAGTTGCTTTTGAGTTACCGGACTGCTTGGACCATAGAATTCTCCATTCAAAGTAGCACCGTACATAGCAATATCTGTAAGATCTGCCAAATTTTTCGTAGTTGATTCTCTCATAGAGTCTCTAAATTTATTATGGGGAGCTTTATTGTTTATCTCTTTGTGTCCGTTAAGATGTGAGTCAGTACCATAAGCCCCATTACCATTGATGATAGGGATAGAACCCACAGGATTTGCATGTTGATCGTTGTTAGCATTGTTTGAAGATAAACCAGGAACTTCTTTAGCTCTATTATCTTTTTCGAGACTCAAATTTTCAAGCTCCTTCTGCAACAAGTTGTAAGCTTCCTGACCTTGATCTAACTGACTTTGTTGTTTACCTAGGTTTGACGTTAAAGTGTTGATAATGGATCTTTTGGAGTCTATATCACTGGATAATTGATTTTTAAAGATTTCTTTCTCTTTTATACTTGAACTCAAATTGTTCTGTCTTATTTCTAAATCTCCCACGTCTTTAGTCAAAAGGTTAAGTTGATTCATTTTGTTCTCTATTTCAAGTCCTAGTTTTTCGCTTTCATTGTATTGGCTTTCCAAAGTTTTATTACTGAATTGAGAATTTTGTCTTCCAATCCTTTGGAAAAAAATAGATGGTTGGTTTGGATCATTGATCTTGATAAGTTGACACATCATAGAGTACAAATTTTCAAGATAAGGAGTTCTCACGCCATTATCATCACCCAATAAAATAGGTTGCAAAAGAAGCAAGTCTATTTCGAGGTTATATTGTTGATAGTAGTTATAGAATACGTTGGGACTGTTAATATGCTCTACGTCAGCATCATTTTGATTAGTCTCCGGATATAGAGAACACCAGTAGTCCATTAAGTTACTTTCATTTTCATAGCCCTTGACTAGTTTACAATCCATCTTTTTTATGATTTTTAAAAGTTCGTTCAAGATACCCGTTACCAAAGGTTTACACAAAATTTGCTGAGACAAATTAGAAGGAAATGCCATCTCAAAGATCACTAATAATGGACTGAATACTATACGAGACAATGCCAATTTCCATTGATATGTCATGAATTCTTTAGGTTTGACAGATTTCAAGAGAGATAACCTATTCCCACTGGATTCAGTTACCATTTGAAATAACTTAAAGGTCTTTATAAAGCTCTCGTGATTATTTAAGTTGAAGGGATATTCCACTGAAGAACCCAAATAAATTCTGTTATCGTTCTTTCTTATTTTATGGAGAAATTTGTTACCACTGGAAGGAATTTGTCGGATATCAGTTTCATTCATGATAGAGGCAATCACAAGATTATTCCACAGATCAGAGAAGGACAACTTTAAAAATGGTTCTAAATTGATGTAACCGGTACTTTCAATCAAGATCACTGAATCTTGGTGAATGTGGTTGACTATATCACCCGAGACTATTTGAAAATCTTGCAAGGAGTTGCAACTAATAATAATGATATCAAAACGGGCAGATTGGCTGATGTGGGATACATTATTTGCGAGAACGTAAGGAGTAAATCTTACTGAACTCAACAGATTGGACGATATCTCGAGTGGTTTATTAGGATTTAAAAGTGGGTTAACTATTGACACACTACATGCATTTGTCTCCAGCAATCGCCAGGCATAGAAAGCAAGATTTGGGTTTGAACCAACTTAATCGGTTAGTAGCTGATAAAAGTAAATTGAAATGGGGTCAGATCAAAGGTGGATCAATGATCTCAATAAACACATACTAGTTAAGACTTGGACGCTATTTGACATGACGGTGGATATACAATGTTTAAGGTCCAGAAAATTATGATTTAAACTAGTAAAACTCAGTGACGGTTTCAAGTAAGAAATCAAATATCAAACAAGTGTTCTAAAAAAAGCCTAATCCTGCCTGGGAATTTTTCTCACTGAATTCCTAAAAAACTAGACCTAAAAATTTCGAAGGAGGCGTTTATGCGCAGAAGAGTAGTTCAAGTGTTAGAAGTAATGAGAGCAGCGAGAAAAAGAGAATAATTAGTAAACAGAAGCAAATAAAGTTGCTCTGAGAACCACCAAATATCCTGGAAAGTTTTATATAGTAAAAAGCTTTAAAACTATTACAACTCATTTTGAAAGACACTGTTTGTTTTGCACCCAATTGACATTTGAAGGATCTTCCACTTGTTAGCATCATTTTGGAAGATTTGTTTAGGCAAAAATCCCATGTGTCTTGGATTCAATTTCTTAGGCCAGTAGAATGTACGGTTTACTATCTTCGGTATTGTCTGAAATATGAATGAGGCTACGGGCCCAAAAACTAGGCAGTGCGGAGCTGTTGCTAACTGTAGTGTGATTTGCGGAAGCGCACTTGTACACGACCTGTTGATCTGCCCGCGTATCCTATCTTAAACGTCGCGGTATTAATAGCTCCGCGTCGGCAGATTGAGTACATGAGAGGTCAGCTCATATTAATAGAAGGATTGGATAGATCTGGAAAGTCAACTCAAGTAGTAAAACTACTGGAAGCTCTTGAAGCAGTTGGAACCCAATCAAAGATTCTCAAATTTCCTGACAGATCCACCAATATTGGTAAAATCATAAACCAATACTTGACTGATGAGACTTTTACATTGCCAGATCAGTCTATTCATCTTCTCTTTTCTGCCAATAGATGGGAGTTGTTCCAGCTGATTGTAGATGATTTGAACAACGGTATATCGATAGTTCTCGACCGGTACATATACTCTGGAATTGCTTACTCTCTTGCCAAACTGAAATTGAGAAGTGTTGATAATGAAATGGCTTCAATTGAATGGCTCTACGGTCCTGATAAGGGGTTACCTAAACCTGATTTGACCATTTTTTTGACCATAGATTTGGATGAAATTGATAAAAGAGCTGATTTTGGTGCTGAAAGGTATGAGAAGAGACAGTTTCAAGAAATTGTGAAAAGAGGATTTCTCAAGTTATTGGATCCAATAAAAGACGACAGCATACGACTTTTGGATGTGAATAAATTGCTGATAGAAGAGGTTTCGGTTAAATTATGGAAAGAAATAGAGCAAGGTCAATTTCAAAAGCTCACTGAAAGAGAAATAACCTACTTTAAATAGTGTAATATATTAATACGTTTCATTCTCTCATATTGCCTATTTTTCACGTTCTCGATTAATCTATTCTAATCTGTCGAGCGATGTAAGCCTCGATAGCACTCTAGACTTCAGAATTTCATGTATTTCTCCTCCTAAATATATTTCATCTAGAATCGAGTATAACTTGTAAAAGTTGAATACCAAATCCAACTCACAGACATTATCGAAGTACACATCTAGAAGTTCCACAAAGAAGTGTAACAGTTCCAAGTACGCTAACTCACTATCAGATAAATCAATTAACATGACGAAGTACAAACCAGCGTATCGCCTGTAGACCAACTTTTTCTCTTGATATTCGAGGAAATTAGATTGGTGTTTCAGATCTCGAGAAGAAACGAGACGGTGGATTTCTCCAATGCTTTTATGCTGATCCTCCCTACTATATGCGTTGTTGTACCATCTACTGAGTCTAGTTTTTCCTTGTCTATTCAATATAAGTATGTAATGGATGGACATTATGGAAAACCAATTTTAACGCGGGTGAATTAATAGCTGATAAAAGCGATTAGGTGCGATTTTCCTTGTAAAACAATAGGTAATGAGTTACCAATATCACGATTACGTTGAAGACGAAGACGAGGAAGATTCTAAATATAAGCAATATGATATGCGAGAGGGAATCAATCTTTTGATTGAAGTCAATGAGGATATGTATGCACCAATCAAAGAATTGGGAGGTCGTTCTCATATATTCGAGATCCTTTCAAGTCTTAATCAATTGGTTCAAGAACTAGTTATCACATCACCCGGGACTGGAATAGGTGTTTACTTCTATCATTGCAAAACAACTGCTGCTGATATGCCTATCGATTCAAAAATCGATAAATTATTTAGTTTGAAGGAATTGAATATGAAAGATATGCAAAAATTGAATTTTATTATACAAGATGAAATACTGGGTTTCAAAAACATTCGAGAGAAGTTTGATATAGAAGAAGATGGAAGCTGGCTTGACTTGAACGGAGTCTTCAATGCAATTCTTGGTGAGTTCAGAACTGAAAATTCAAAACGTTTTAACAGAAAAAAACTCTTGTGGTTCACTAATGATGACAATCCTTATAATTTGAAAGAAGAAAATCCAGAACTTATGGTCAAATTGAGAGCTACTGCGGGGGATTATTATAATTTAAAGATCCCTATAATACCATTGTTCTTGAATAAACCTGAACAACCTGAATTTAACATGAAGTTTTTTGAGGAGATATTTTTGAATACTAACTTCTTAACGTTTCAAGACCGTTTAGGTGGCTCTTCTGGAGAAAGGATCATAATAGGTGAACAAATCAGAACAAGTATCATGAGATTAAAGCAAGTAAATAGAATTCAAATTGGATGCAATTTGATTCTAAGCGATGGGAAGGCTGGTGGGAAATTTGGATGTTCTATTAGAGGATATACTCTTTACAACCATGAAAAACCCCGGAAAACTAGTCATATACATGGAGCAGGTGAGGAAAATACTCCAGTGCACCCACAGAGCACCCTTGTAATCAAAGACACAGAAGAACCTGTGTACGTACCAGAGGATAAAACATTGAACTACGTGGAAAGGAGAGAAAAATCAGGAATAATGAGAGGGTTCGGATTCAAATACAAGGTAGACGGAGAAGATCGTGAGGATGTCTTTTACTTGAATAATAAACAAATTGATTATCTCAAACAATACACCTTTGATCATAATCCCAATGCTTCAATCAAAGAGGAGAGAAATGAAAGTGAGGATATTAATGGCCTTGATGACGAAGATGGTGATATTGATGTACCTTATGTGGCTCTTTCACATCCTCCTTATCTCAAGTTACTAGGGTTCAGACATATATCAAAATTCCAGCCTTATTATAACATGCAAGCCCCAATTTTCGTTACTTATGATCCTTCAAATGGATCAAATTCACCTCTTGGTTTCAGAAATCTGAATCTTACGTTTCAGAATCTTTTTAAATCGTGTATTAAATTGAAGAGATTTGCTTTAGTTTTTGGCTGCACCAGAAAGAATGCTTTCCCTGCATTATACGCCTTGTATCCTACCAATATTCCAAAATCAAGGAAAAGCGAGCCATTTCCAGATGGGTTCTTGTTGATAAAATTACCATGGCTTGATGACATTAGATGTATCCCTCCATATTTGATTAACAACCCCTCAATCCAATTCGAAAAAGATGAGACATTAGTCCCTAAGGAATTGGCAGACAAGTACGAACTTTTAATTAAAAGCTTTCAACTCAAAAGTTTCGAACCTTCTGAATTTTCTAATCCAAGTTTGAACTATTTCTATGAGTATCTTAAAAAAGATATTTTACAAGAAGAGCATCATCAAGATTCTATCACCACCCAACAATTTGATTCCACTTCGAAACAATTAGAAAGAATTTCGGCCGAAATCAGAAAAGGTAATTTGAGGAAAGTAGTTCAGAGCATTACTAATGAACTTGGTAGTACAGGCTTGAGATTGGTGGAATCTCAAGATCAAGAAGCCCCTCCAAAAAAGAAACAAAAGGTAGAAGTAGAAATCAATGAACAAGACGTTTTGATTGCTTGGAAATCTGAAAGCTTAAATAAATTCAACATGGCTCAACTAAAAGCATTTTCAGCCAAATATAAAAATAAGATTAAGTCTGCTGCAAAAAAACAGGATTTAATTGACAATATCTCGGCCTTTTTGGAATCAAGGAAGGTCTGAGTAAATAAAATATACGAGTTTACGAAAAGAAAAAAAGGACAAACTGGGAAGTATAATTAAAAGCGTAGCTATTGATTATCGAGTCCCTACGATAATTATATGCAAGACAATTCTATTATTGATAATTTAATTTAACGGAGCAATCCGTTTAAAAATTAAATAGATAACCCCTATCATAATCAAATGCAGTCTGTGTCTTGAAATCAATTTTTTACCAGCTGGTGACGTCTCTAAGAGTTTTTCACACCTTTAGATAGCATTTCTATTCATAAGACCACCCTTTTAGCGCTGTAACCGAATGCGAAAATTTTCAAATTTCCTTCTAAGCGCATTTATGAAAAGATAAAAGGCTTTCAAATCTGTTGAGGAAAGTCAAAAGAAGATCTTAAAACATCATGGGAAAGTTATCTTCACAAGGTAATAACGCTATTATATACCTCAGTTATGCGTTTATGTTGGCTACGGGGGTATTTTTAGCTCTCAAGTTTACAAAGTCCAACTCTTTCCTCTCATCTAACAGAACTCAGAGGACATTACCATTGGTATTGAATTTTGTGGCTTCAGGTATGCAATAATTAAACATCATCAACTCTAGTTACAGCAGGAGCTTCATTGGGTGCTCCCTTCAATAAGACTACGGGTGTAAGTGTTAATGAATATCACTTACTGAGATTATACCGTCTTAACTCGATCAAGTTAGTACTTGCGTGAGGATGTTCTTATTGAGATATATACTAACATTTAAGCAATGGGGTGTGGTATTTTAAACACATATGCCCAAATAGCAAATATAGCTGGATTACACGGCTTACTCGTGTATACTATTTGTGGTGCTTTGCCAATTGCTTCGTTTGGTATTTTTGGCCCTATTATCAGAAAAAAATGCCCTGAAGGGTTCGTTTTATCGGAGTGGGTAAGACAGAGGTACGGAATTGTTGCTGCTTTATATTTATCTTTTTTCACCGGATTAACCATGTTTTTATACATGGTTGCAGAATTATCTGCTGTTAGAAGCGCAATCGAAACCTTAACAGGCTTAAATGCTTTGGGAGCAGTGATTGTGGAGTGTGTGGTGACAACAATTTACAGCTCAATTGGTGGTTTCCACGTGAGTTTCATCACCGATAATTTCCAAGGCACTTTGGTATTGGTCCTCATTATTATATGTGCGTGTGGAATGGGTTCTAATATTCAAATCGATACCTCGAAAATTGGTCCTTCCCACCTTCTCGAGGCCAACAAGTTGGGATGGCAATTGATATACATCTTATTTGTCGCAATTGGTACTAACGCTTTTTTCTTAAACTCATTTTGGTTAAGAACTTTTGCTAGTAAATCTGACAAAGGGTTAGCAATAAGTACAGGTCTCTCAGCTGGGATTGTATTTGTTATTTGTACTTTAGTTGGTATACCAGGTATCTTAGCTGTTTGGACTGGTGATTTAGAAGTTAATGATGAAAATGCTTACGTTGCTTTCTTTATTTTACTTGAAAAAATGCCAAGATGGGTTGTGGCCTTTGTATTGATTTTCACAATCATCATTTCAACGTGTACATTTGATTCTTTGCAGTCAGCTTTCGTATCCTCAATTTCTAATGATATTTTTAGGAATAAATTGAAACTCATCTATACTAGAATAATGGTGGTTGTGATTATTGTTCCTATTGTGGTATTGGCTATCAAAGTTGCAAAAAACATTTTACAAATTTATTTGATTGCGGATTTGATTTCTAGTTCTATAATTCCGGTTATCTTTTTAGGCTTGAGTGATAAATATTTTTGGTTTTTGAGTGGTACCGATATCATGGCCGGAGGCCTTGGTGCTTTAATTGGGGTGTTTATTTTTGGTACTGTTTACTATGGAACTGCTAAAGAGGGTGCAAAGTTGTTATTGGTCTGGAATGGTCTTTATGACTCCTCTGACTGGGGTCCTTTTGGTGCATTTGTAATTGCCCCATTTGGTGGTATAATTATCGCTTTTGGTTCAGTTGCAGTCAGATGTTTGGTTTCTTGGACCTATAGTAAATTTACAAATACCCCTTTCACTACTTTGGATAGACCAATGCCACGCTTAGATAGAACAGGTCTGGATTCAACAGAGTTAGACAGAACAGAACCATATGAAGAAGGATTAGATCCCTATGCGGACACGACAAAGAAAGTTACGGACAGTGAATAGAAAACTGAATCTTATAATACGGACACACGACCGGCAAACTTAGATCGCTGGAAAAGTGTATATTGAATAATTCTCCATAATTAATAGTGCATACTAGTAAAGTAAATATACTCATGTTTTAAAAGATAGTTATTGGAATTCACACTACCCTAAAATTTTTCATGTTCTTAAATTTTAAGTCGCATTAATTGACGGTTAACCCAAAGTATAATGTTTAGCAGTATAGCGTCGATATTACCTAAAGTTAGACTCGACTTCAATAGCATACGTCAGAATAGCTCGTTCTTAGGCCACTTGGCACCAAATGAAGGGGCAGTAGTGAGCTATAAAAGAGTGGGTAGAGGTCAAGGGTCAGGACTAGGCAAAACTGCTGGTAGAGGTCAAAAAGGTCAAAAGGCAAGAGGTAAAGTCCCTAGGTGGTTCGAAGGTGGTCAAACTCCTTTCTATAAGAGGTTCCCAATCATTGGGTTTAAAAGACCTCACAAGAAGATATATAATCAATTGAACTTGGAAAGAATTCAAGAGTTTTGGAACAATAAGAGAATTCCGTTAAATCCTGGTGAAACATTAACCATTCAAAAGATGAGAGAATTTGGATTAGTCACGGGTTCTATTAATGATGGTGTAAAAATTTTAGGTAACGGGAAAGAGGACTATAATGTACCAATCAGCATTGAAGCTTCAAGAGCTTCTTCTGGTGCTATAGCGTCAATTGAAAGTACTGGTAACAAATTCACTGCTAAATACTTTACCAAGGTGAGTTTAAGATCTCATATTAATCCTAACTCTTTCATTTTAAAGAAAGGTTACTTACCGTTAGCTGCTAGACCTACACACAGAAGAGATATCGAATTTTATTCTAACCCAAAAAAGAGAGGATACCTTTTGGATGATACTTCTTTATTATTGGATCACAGAAATCAATCTCAAGTCTCAAGAAGGATTGTACGTAAGAGTCATATTACTCAACAGTTGGAAACTGCATCGGAAGAAAAGGCCAAAGACTTTGTTTCGAGTACTATAGTTAAATTATCGGACTTGTAAATTCTTGTAAATAATACATATAAAATTTCTTAGAGATTAACTTACTCCAAAAAGGGATTCTTATCATCTTTTTCCACATCAATATAAAGTTGAAGTAGACGCTCTACTATATCCTGTACATCATTCAATTTAACGGAATTTGTGCCAAACTTTCGGAGAGCGAAAAGTGTAGACTTGTACGTCATCAGATAAATCTCTTTTATTCTAATTTTTTCATTCTTATTATTAGCAGAGTTAACTGATAACCCTCGAAGTCTTAGACCCGAGAGAACAACTCGAGATGTCATGCTATTTATGTGCTCTTGATTATAACTAGATAGCTGGTTATTCAGTAGTATTGGAGTGGTTGATTTTGATCTTTTTTTCTTTTCCAAAACCTTGTCTATAGTATCCACACTATTATTCCTTGTTCGTAGATCTATGATGTAATTATTCTCGTCGTTTTCGTCAAATGCAATCAGCTCGTTATACTGAGTGAGCTTTCCGAGTATGCTAAAATCAAGTACTAACCCTTTAACCTCCATATCATGTACGAAAAGAATTATGTATACGTTTTCGTTGGTAGTGTTTTTGTATAGTATTCCGGTATTAGGGTTCTGTAGATAATACCTTACTAGCTTTTGTTTGACGTATTCTTCAGTGTCTTGTAGATTAGTGTAGACATCTACGGTATTCGCTTGTAGTAGATAAATCGGAGTTAATTGATAGTTGACGTAGGATATTTTTGTGAAGTTTTCATTAGGGCGTATAGGGAGAGGATGTTTACACCAAAGTTGGACATCTTCGGCAATTTGTGTGTTGTCTTCTAGGGACACTACCAAGTTCATAGAAGCATACGCGATTCGAGATAGATTTGAGACAAATATATGTATAAAATGAAAAGGTAAAATAAGAGGGCAAAAAAAATGAATAAGCACCCTGTTTTCTTAGTATTGAAGTATTGCCACAAGAATTTCTTTCCTGTTTCACCATTCATTTACAAAAACTTAGATCGAGAATGGAGGTACTTTAGACATAAGTCACGTGAGCGTACACTCCCTCATTTTCAACTCCGTTGTTCTCCCCGCCTCCCGGTCACCTGACGCACGAAAGATGAGCATTGAAAATATATCATCATTAAAATAATACAATGAGCGTTAATGCAGTTCTGAACGTGTACTCTGTGGCTAGGGTATACGCAGACGCCAACAAAAAGAAACCACAAGAATACTGGGATTATGAAAATCATAAAATTACATGGGGTGAAATCAAAAACTACGAAATCATTAGCAAAATTGGTAGAGGAAAATATAGTGAAGTATTTGAAGGGGTTAACGTTTTGAATGAGGAACCGTGTGTTATTAAAGTGTTGAAGCCAGTTAAAATGAAAAAGATCTATAGAGAAGTCAAGATTTTGAAGAATTTAACCGGAGGCCCGAACGTCGTTGGACTTTTAGATATAGTAAGAGATGAACAGAGTAAAATCCCTGCTTTGGTATTTGAAAGAATCGAAAACGTGGATTTTAGAGTTTTGTACCCTAAATTCAACGTTAAAGACATCCAATATTATATGACCCAGTTATTAATTGCGCTAGATTATTGTCATTCTATGGGAATCATTCATAGAGACGTTAAACCTCAAAACATTATGATTGATCCGTTGAAAAAGAAATTGAGATTAATTGACTGGGGCTTAGCAGAATTTTATCATGAAGGCATGGAATATAATGTACGTGTAGCTCTGAGATACCATAAAGGTCCAGAATTATTAATTAATTTGCAACAATATGACTATTCTTTAGATTTATGGTCAGTTGGGTGTATTTTTGCTGGAATTATTTTCCGTAAGGATCCTTTCTTTAGAGGTGATTCGAATAACGATCAACTTGTACAAATTGCAAAAGTTTTGGGAACTAAGCCATTGATGGATTATGTTTACAAGTATGGAATCAAATTAAGTTCAGATTATGATAATATTTTAGGTAAATACCCTAGAAAACCATGGTCAAACTTCATCAATAAGGCAAACGAACATTTAATTAGTGATGAAGTTATCGATCTAACCGAGAGGTTATTAACTTATGATCACCAATTAAGGCCAACTGCTCGTGAAGCGATGGACCATCCATTTTTTAAAATTTAATGTATTATAGAGTAACGATATATGATATCTTCGTAATTTATGCAGAATAAATTCCTCTTAAATTGTAGAACATAATAGTGTTATTCCCTGCTACTCTAATTTTGCAAGGGATTCTCAATTTGTGGGATGTTGAATTTTCTTTACAGAGGGACTACCAAAATCATTTTAATCAGATCAATCATCCAATGAACCTGAACTTTAAGATCGAATTATCTCACGCGTCTATTCTGCATAGACTGGAGTTTACACACCATAAGTACAAGTAGATCAATGCATATACGCGCTTGGACCCTGATACACACGGGTTAAACACGACATGACTAAAAAATTCTTTTCCTTTATGGATAACTAATCTAGAACTTTGCGTAAACACGCTATGCGGCGGGTTTCTAAACACACACGCGCATATCTGAATATCGTGTTTCACAAATAGACGGTTTTCTACTCATTTATAAACGTTAAAAATCAAGGGTGTTGTTCATATTATGGCTATTTGAAATGATTCTAAACTCAAAGAACAAAAAGATTGTCCCAGAATGGGTCAATAAGCAACACAAGACCATGCTTCGATGGATAAATTCTAAATTATCATCACATTTAACCGATTTATCCAAAGATTTAGGAGATGGATTGGTCCTCATTCAATTGATTAATAAAATTATAACAGAAATGGATTTAGATAGGACAGATTTGAAGTTATATCTATTGAAACCACTTTATGCTAAGCCGAAACTCCCTATTCAAAAAATGGAAAATGTTAATGACTTTCTTGAATTCATTAGAATTGTATTAAAAATTAACACAACTGGTATTTCTAGTGATTGTATCATTGAAGGTAACCTTAAGTCCATCTTAGGCTTAACATGGTCTTTATTCGTGTTTTCCACGTCTAATTCTATTGGTATATTTAATGATGGAAATTCAATTATCCAAATTAAACTGATTGTGCTAAAGTGGATCAATTCCATTTACAGGCTAAAAATGGTATCTAATTTTGATAGAGACTGGTCTCTTGAGATTAGTTCTCCAGACGTTATCTTTCATACTATTCTTAAACATTATTTACCGTCATCTAAGGTATTGAAGTTGACCGAGTCTAAGCTTCAAAATATGCAAAATATACTCGAATATGCCGAAAATTTGGGAATTCCTAGATTGGCTGATATAGAAGACTTTAAATCTCTTGTTCCCGATGGTAAATGTATTTTATTCTACACCATAGAATGGTATATGTTTCTTGAATTGGGTGACTTGGATCAGATGTATGATGTGAAAGATCCAGAGGATTCTCAAATTACCGAAACCTTTGATGAAGTGATAATACGTATGGCAGATATTATAAAAGGAAAGTTTGAATACGATACCAAATCACTTAGATTTTCAAATAAGATTATTTCCATTAAGAAGAGATTTGATAAAGTGATCGATAGTTTGGATAATGAACTTTTTGAAGTTCTACGTCAATGGGATGCTGAAGTATCTCAAGTTCTTGAGAACGGAGACTTTACGGCTTTTGAGTCTAGTTACAACTATATTCAATTGACTAAAATTCTTCACGAGAGTATGTCACATATCCTTAAAATTTTGAATGAGTACGAAGAGACAAGTCATTTGTTATCCAAATTAACCTACGATGATTTCAAGAAACTCGAAAGTTTGAACAAGGAGATCAATCTGAATCTTCTGTCAATGGATGATAACTTTTCTTTCGATCCCGTGAAAGCATTAAGTTTTGACACACTAGAACAGAAATTTTCAATATTGGTCAACGTGCAAAAAGAGAATAATATCAAAGTTGAAGAGTTTAATAAGAAAATATTAAAGAATGAAATAGTTTGCAAAATCAATGATTACCTAGTAACAATTGAAAAAAATTTATTGGCTAATAGAGTTAAATTAGACGGGTTGTTAGATGACTTCGATATAATGATTAAGTTCATCCATAAAATAGATTACTATTTAAGGAATTTGAATTATTCTATTTCCCCTTCAAATCTTAAATTCATCCAAAACTTTGATTTTAAGAATATGGGTGACATCAAACAGAAGTATATTAACTTCAAAAGTAAACTCTGTAAATTCGATTCTAAATTGATCACCAATGAACATGAGTTTGCCATGATACTAGAAGAATTGTCTTCGGATGGATTGAATGAAACCTATATGAAGAGTTTCATCAAGTTAGTTCCCTTGAAGCTTGTTAATTTGAGTTTTAACGACAGTGATTTTAGTCTCATTTTATCATCAGATGATGATAGTGAGATCGATAATGCCAAATTAGAATTTGAACAGCATAGGAGAAAAGTGGGAAATCAACTCGGCAATGATAAAATTTATGATATTGAAACATTTTTTGATATTTTCGAACATGGTTTAAAATTCTAAATAGCTGCAAAAATAATTGAATGAGTACACGAATATAAATGATAGATAAAATTTCTCATCTCACCTCGTAATTTTCCCCAAGTTCTTAAAATCTCGTGATATAATGGATACTGAAGAACCTTTGACCTCCAACGTTCGTCCTGCCACTGACGCAGTATTGACCGTTCGTATCATCAAATCATTTACATATAGAAATGTTAAGAACTATATCATTCATTCGATCAATTTGAAGGAAACTACTCCAATACAGTTATTTGAACAAATGAAACAAGTCATTGCCACAACTGGTGCATTGAGACCATACAGAAATCTTGAATATGACACTTTAAAATTGTATACCAAAGCTCACGGCACCAAATCAATGAATTTGGTGATAAATTTCGAAAATGACGAAGAATTTATAATCTTTTCGCCCAGTGTTAATCCTAAAAAATCTTTGTGGGACTTGGGTATTGAAAATGAAACTGAACTTAGCTTATTCAAGTCTGATGATTATTTGGCATTTAAAGAAAACCCTGAAGAAAAATGGTAAACCTCGGAGAGTATTCAATTCACCTATTGTAAGTCTATAGTAATGTAGTAAAACGACATATAAATAAGAACCCAAAATTAAACCCATAAAAATGACACCCATAAAAAATCCACTTAGACTTATATCTGTGTGATCATTGCTCCTGAAATGGTCAACCTGTTTGCAAAGAAAAAGATATCTATTGCAACACCACGATTTTCATGAAGATTGGGACTCAACCTTTGTGCATAAGCGGCCTGGCTAGCTCAATCGGCTAGAGCGTGTGACTTTTAATCACAAGGTTGCGGGTTCGAGTCCCGCGTCGGGCTTTCTTTTTCTTCACTAACACTAAAAAATATAATAGGACTTTTTTTTTGCAACAAGATAGAGAATGAGCACATATATATGAAAATATACAAATTAATAATGATACCGAATGCTGTATCTTATCTGCCCTCATGCTTATACATGGCAATTGCTCAGCTTTTCATCCTATCCACAATAGGTACATACCCGTATTTAACCTTCGCACCCAAATACAATAGCGAATTGAACGAGTTGAAAAAAAGTCTCACCCCATTTGTCGTGTAGGACACGATAAATCTCTCGAGCGTTAGTTTTCATCCAATCAATGAAAACCTTTTGTTCATTAGAAAGGCTCAATTTTTTCAAAAGATTGAAAGATTTATTTATTGAATTCAAAGCTTTTTTCAAAGAAATCTTTAAGACAATTTGATCGCTAAATCACAAGAGCTTCCTCCAACATTTGCATCTCCTATCAATTGTAATTAATATATTTTACGTTGAAGGTTTCAAGAGATTCGTTTCCAATAAATTTTGCATATTTAAAAACTATCTTGAATTTTTCAAACAAACAATTGATCATAAATATTCATTGTTAAAGCTTTAACTTTCAAAAACTAATAAGGAATTCAAATACTTAATTGTTTCATAATGTTTAGATCTACCGCTAAAGCTTCCAATACTTTATTCCAAAAAGCCATCTATGGCTCTGTTGGTTTAACCGGTTTAACTGCCTCATATTTATTGTACAAAGATTCCATGACTGCCAGTGCTATGACCGCTGCTGAACATGGTTTACATCCTCCAAGTTATGACTGGCCACATAACGGTATGTTCTCAACTTTTGACCATGCTTCTATTAGAAGAGGTTACCAAGTTTATAAAGAAGTTTGTGCTGCATGTCACTCTTTGGATAGAATCGCCTGGAGAAACTTGGTTGGTGTTTCCCACAACACTAGTGAAGCCAAGGCCTTTGCTGAAGAATTAGAATATGATGATGAACCAGATGATGAAGGTAACCCAAGAAAGAGACCAGGTAAATTGGCTGATTATATTCCAGGTCCTTATGCCAATGAACAAGCTGCTAGAGCTGCTAACCAAGGTGCTTTACCTCCAGATTTGTCCTTGATAGTTAAGGCTAGACACGGTGGTGCTGATTACATCTTTTCTTTGTTAACTGGTTACCCAGAAGAACCACCAGCAGGTGTTGTTTTACCACCAGGTTCTAACTATAACCCTTACTTCCCAGGTGGTGCTATTGCTATGGGTAGAGTTTTGTTCGATGACTTAGTTGAATATGAAGATGGTACTCCAGCTACCACTTCTCAAATGGCTAAAGATGTTTCTACTTTCTTGAATTGGGCTGCTGAACCAGAACATGACGACAGAAAGAGATTAGGTTTGAAGGCTATTATAGTTATCTCCTCTTTGTACTTCTTATCTCTCTGGGTCAAGAAGTTCAAGTGGCAACCAATCAAAAACAGAAAGATCAAATTCACCTTACCTAAAAATGATCGTAAGTAAATATAGATAGCTTGTTTAATTTATAAGAAATACGCAAGTGGGGTTGTAGATAATAAACAGATGAATATATTATAATAAAATTGTAGCATTTTAGATACAATTAGCGTATTAAGTGTTGTGGTGATTTAAAGTTGTGTGTCTATAAATTATGTATCTATCGAGTCAACTGCAAATTTTATACTGGGTTGTCTTAATAAAACTGAAAGAGGAAAACTTTATTACACAAAACCCGTTGAGTGGTTTAATTTTAACAATGCATTTATCGAGAGGAGACATTTGCGGTATCAAATGGCCTAAAGTTTCTTTAAAAGTTTCTTCCTTACTCATTGATATCTTCAAGAGACTAAACTTGGAGCTCCAGAAGTACCAACCCACAACTTATTAGAGCAGCACCAAGTATATATCAATCTAATTCCTGTATTATCTACACGATGCGCGAGATCCCATCCGGCGAACTCAAGAAAACTGAACCAGGTTACGCAGCCCAAACACTGCAAAATCGCCGAAAGTTCTAAAAACATGAGAATATAAAACCCATCAGAAATCCTCATCAAAAATTTCCTCTCATACTTTTTTTAGCAAGTTTCGCCACGCAGTACTCCACAAACTTTCAAGCGACAGACTTTGAATCACAAGAAGGAAAAATGCCTAAAGTAGTTGATTACAACTCCACTGAAAATTTAGAGACAACCAGTGAAGTTTCCTCGTCTCGAGATCTTATTAAATCTAATGCCTCTGCTGCCACTGATACATTGAAAACTAGACCGAGTCGATTGGTTATTCTTTTGACTTTAGCTTCATCATTTTCTGGTTTCATGTTCGGTTATGACACGGGTTATATATCTGGTGCTTTAGTTAGTATTAAAACTGATTTATCTAATAAGATTTTAACTGGGGGTGAAAAAGAACTCATTACCAGTGCTACGTCCTTGGGTGCATTGTTTGGTGCCATAATTGGAGGTATATTGGCTAATTTATTGGGTAGGAGAGTGGTGTTATTGGGATCAAATGTTATATTTGTTGTTGGTACTATTATTCAACTCGCGGCCAAAACCGTTTGGACTATGATCGCTGGAAGATTTGTCTTAGGTTGGGGTGTTGGTATTGCATCATTAATTTCTCCATTGATGATTTCTGAATTAGCTCCTTCTCGTTATAGAGGTAGATTAATCGTCACTAATAGTGCTCTTATCACATTTGGCCAATTAGTGGCTTATTTTATTAATTGGGCTTTGACTAGTATGGACCATGGTTGGAGAGTTTCTGTTGGGTTGTGTATGGTTCCTGCAGTTGCCCAATTTTGTTTATTCTGGTTCTTACCAGACACTCCAAGATACTATGTTATTACTAATGACACTGATAGTGCTAAAAGTGTTCTAAAAAGAGTTTATTTAGATGCCGATGAAGCATTTATTGAGGCCGAAATAGCTGAAATGGTGGCGTCCAACTCTAAAGTTCCTGGAAATGGGCCGTTATCTACTATTTGGAATTCTATTAAATCAATCCACTCGACCCCTGCCAACTTAAGAGCCTTAATTTTAGCCTGTGGTTTACAAGGTATCCAACAATTTACTGGATTTAATTCTTTAATGTATTTTAGTGCCACTATATTCGAAACTTGTGGGTTCAATAACGCCACTGCTGTATCCATCATTATTGCTGCTACGAATTTTGTTTTCTCCAGTGCTTCTTTCTTGATCATTGATAAAGTTGGAAGAAGAAGAATTTTAATTCTTGCTATCCCATGTATGTGTGCTGCTTTGGTACTTTGTGCAATTGGTTTCCATTTCTTGGGTATTAAGTTTGGTGGTTCCAACGAAGTTCAAGTTGCATCACTGGGTATTACCGGATGGGGTATTGTTATTATCCTCTCGATGGTTTGGTTTGTGGGAAGTTATGCTATTGGTATTGGTACTTCAGCCTGGACTGGTGTTGAATTGTTTTCGGATGTCAATGTTAGAGCTGTTGGTGGTATGTTTGCTGCTGGCACCAATTGGGCAGGTTCTTTAACCATTGCTTCTACCTTCTTAACCATGTTGGAAAATATCACCCCAACAGGTACATTTTCACTCTTTGCTGGTTTATGTGTAATATCTTTTATTTTTGTCTATTTCTTATACCCAGAAGTTAGTGGATTAGAATTGGAAGAAACTAGTGCGTTGTTATCTGATGGTTTCAACGTCAAAAGGGCTGCACAACTTTCAAAAGAACGTAAAAGAGCTTCGAAATTTGCATCTGCTAACAGTGCTTCTGAAGAACATGCATAATTAAAACACTTTAGAATTGATTTTTGCAGCATTTATTTAATTTATTTAAACTCCTCTTAATAATAATGACTAACGTTTGACTATATTGAAGAGTAGTATTCTTATTTATATGTATTGAGAGTATAGTTTTTTTGCAATCTTCTGGTGAAAAATGCGAACCAGTTTTTGACTAGCCTTCAACATATATATATAGTACCATGTCTGGAACAAGTCGTACCCACAGTCAACCCTCTAAGGGAGCCATCAGGTACCAAAGGATTGATAGATTTCAGGACATGAACAAAATGAAAAATTTTGAAATCATTAAAAAGTTAGGCCAAGGTACTTTTGGTATAGTTCAGAAGGCTAAGAATGTTAAAACAGGTCAGATAGTGGCCTTGAAGCAGTTATTGAATCATTCCGCAAAAGAAGGATTCCCCATAACTGCAATGAGAGAGATAACAACACTCAAGAAACTTGATCATAAGAATGTTTTGAAGATAATCGATATGATTTACGAAGAACCAAAAGCTAGTAATGCTGATGCGATTCGTGAAAGAGGTTGCTTCCACACAGTTAGTACATTCATGACTTCTGATTTAGTAGGAATACTACTGAACCCGAATATTACTCTTAAACTAGCGGAAATCAAATGTGTCATGTTACAGTTACTCGAAGGTATTCAGTATATTCATGAACAAAAGTATCTTCATAGAGATGTAAAAGCCGCAAATATATTAATAGATGAAAGAGGAGTGGTTAAAATTGCAGATTTCGGATTGGCTAGAGTGTATCATGGGAAAGTACCAACATTGGGTAACGGTCCAGGAGGAGGGGAAAGAGCTTATACAAGTTTAGTCGTTACTAGGTGGTATAGGCCACCAGAGATTCTATTAGGTGAGAGGAATTATACCACTTCAGTTGATATGTGGGGAGTAGGATGTGTTTTTGGTGAACTTTTCACTAGAAAGCCAATATTGGGAGGTAAAACTGATTCTCATCAATGTCAATTGATTTTCCAACTAATGGGACCTCCAAATAAAGATTGGCCTGAAGTTATGGATTTACCCAACAAAACAGAATTAAATATAGGATTAACTTGCAAGAGGTCATTTGAAGGCCAATTCGGTCCTTTGATTAACGATAAGAAGGGTTTAGACTTATTCGCTCATTTATTGTGCCTAAATCCTTACAAGAGGTATAATGCCTTGGATGCTCTGAAACACGAATTTTTCACACTGGAACCACTACCAGCATCACCTAGTGAATTAAAATTCGAAGAGTGTCATGAAATAGACAAAGAAAAATTTAAAGTAATGATTGATAAAAGACCTCCAGTCCATGCAGAAGATGTGGCATTTAAAAGATCTAGACTGCAAGAGCCATTATCTCAAAATAAAAGGCAGATTGTTGCAGACAACAGGCAATCAAACTCTTCAGGGTTATTCAATGGCGGAAATGATATCAAAGGCCCAACCAAAGATACAAAAGAAAGGACCTCAAAAAATGAAGTTAAAAAATTTATCGCTCCAACTCCCAACGGGAAATCGTTTACTCCTGAACCTAAATCGAATAGCAAAGAAGGACTCTCAAAGTCTAATAATATATTCATGCCAAAGAGGAAAAAGCATAAGCCAATAGATCCGAACAACAGAAACACCGCAACTGAGTCTACGATCCTGTCTCCTGGAATAGGTGGTCTCTCTAGTAAAAACGATCGCACAGACCTCGAAAGTGATTTGACTGACTTTGAAGATGATGTTTCTGATCAAAAATTAAAAGTACTAGACTTGGGTCGTTATACAGTTCGTAAAACCAGTAACTGACATATCTTAAATATAAAGAAAAACATCATGGGTGAGTATGGAACGTATATTATTCAAGACTCAGATCGCTAAAGGAGTGGTTGGTAAGGAAATATAAGGAATTTTTGCGCAGTCTGTATACCTAAAATTGGATAGGCTTACGAGTTTTTTTCCTAATACCAAGCCGATAACGGGAAACGCGAGTTCCGAGGGTGCGTGATGGAAAAGATAACTTCTCAATATACAACGTAATACGGCACAATATACTTGTCTGAGAATAGAAAAAAAAGTAAACTTCTCCTCCATAAATTGAGCAAATTTCGTTCCCATTTTATTAGAAGGAATATATTATAAAATATGGCACAATTGGAGGATTATTTCTCATTTCAAGTGTTTCTAATAGTTTTAAGAGAGACACTAGAACTGGCAATTATTGTCTCAGTCCTTTTAGCATTTTTGCATCAAGCCTTTAGCACTTCTTTTACTAATCTAAAAGATGGTTACACTAATATCGCTGATACAGGAGCTGAACAAGTGCTTGGTCCAAATGAATCATTAGTGGGATCAAGTTTGGAAGTAGACTCCGAAGATGGATTGATTTCAGATAGATTGATCTCAGAAGATCAGAGACCTACCTATTATTATTTACGTCTTCAAATCTGGATAGGTGGTCTCTTAGGATTGGTATGCTGTTTAGTGTTGGGTGCTGTAATTTTGGGTACTTTTTACGTCATTGGAAGTGATCTTTGGTCAGTGACCGAACACTATTGGGAAGGTACCTTCTCGATTTTAGCCAGTATCATTATATCTGTGATGGGAGTTAAGATCCTTAGAGTTAATAAAATGCAAGAGAAATGGAAAGCAAAGTTAACTACTAAAATCAAGCAATCTAATTTTATAGATAAAGCAGTCCAGCATTCTAAAACTTCTGGTATTTTGCAACTGTTTGAAAATTTTAGTGAAAAGTATTCAATGTTTATACTTCCATTTGTCACCACTTTAAGAGAAGGTATGGAGGCCATCGTTTTTGTTGGAGGTATTGGTATTAATGAAAATACACTGTTCAAAGCAATCTTTATATCGGTTGTTTCTGCAATTGTCATTGGTATAATTGTTGGTGTTATTTTGTACAGAACTGGTAATTCTTTATCTTTGAGATGGTTCTTACTAATATCAACCGGATTCTTATATTTGATTGCAGCCGGTCTTCTTTCGAAAGGAGTTTGGAATTTTGAATTACAAAGATTTATTGATAAGTGTGATGGATTTGATGTAAGTGAAACTGGACATGGCCCAGGATCTTACGATATAGCCCAAAGTGTATGGCATGTAAACTGCTGTAATGGAGAATTACAAGATGATGGGGCTTTCTGGATGATTATGACTGCTGTTTTCGGATGGACTAATAGTGCAACATATGGCAGTGTTATCAGCTACATTGTTTATTGGTTAGTGATCATTTATGCGTTCTCAGCTTTGGTTTTCGAAGAGAGAAATGGTTATTTACCATTAATACCTATCAAATTACAAAAAAGAAGAATGAAAAAAAAACTATTATCACATGCTTTAATCAATAGGTCAAGAAATGAAGAACGGGAAAGTATGGACTCCACAACGCCCTTGACCTAACATTGTTTCGTAACCCGATTATTACGGAGTTATATTTTTCAATAAATTAAACTTATCCCTGAATATACGTTTTATGATTGGCTTTATAATGGACAATAAAAAATTCTCTTCTGGACTTTTTAGGAGGATCCTTATGCCCTTTCGTATTTGACTAAAACTTGCATTAAAATTTGTTAAACGCTAGCGATACACCAAAAAACGTAAGGGAAGAGGCAATATTTGCAACTTCTAATAACTCATAACAGGTTCAAGTTAGTTGTATATGATGCATCGAAGCTTCGGCTATGGGACAAACTCTTTTCAAAGGTGCTAGAAAGCAGAAGTTCGTATATCCAATACCAGTGTTGAAAACAACCAATCACTAGACCACAACAATAATACCTTATAAACAAGTAACATAACCAAGCTTAAATCCTACAACAACCAATCATTGACATGTTTTTTTTTAAAAAAAAAAAATCATGTAAGTACTATGTCCTCAGTTTTGATTGTCCACATTAGGCTAAATGTTTTTTGTCTTTGTGCCAAAGTAATTGGTTCCTGATTTTGAGCGTTTGTACTCGACTGGGTGTCTATAGGTTGGCTTTGTTTTACGAGTTCCCATCAAATTTACTGGCACATAACAGGGTCAAGGGGAGATTAAATGGAGAACTGATGATCTGGCATATAGCAACTCAGGGTAATACAGACGCTAATCTTACAAAAATCTACATAAAAAAAAATTGTGCCTTCCTGTATCGTAGCAAGGTTTCAACTGATCCGACAAGATAAAAATTATTGAGCCTGAAGTATTTTTGTTGTCTGCCGAGAATATGACATTTTTTTGACAGCTATTCCGTTTTAAAATAGCTGGTGTTTTAAGCGGAGGGGTGAATTGCACGATTTTCAATCATTTTTCAAGGACTGGCTCTAATAATATCTTCGCCTTTGGTATTTTACGTAAACCTAATTTTGCACAAACCTCAAACTGTAAAAAAAGAATTTAAAAGATTAAAAAAAAATAAAAATAAAAATAAAAATCGAAAATTTTCAGAGTTGAATGGATACGATTTCATTCAACAATGTTTGCTATATATATACCTATTATCTTGTTCTACTCTTGCTTATCTTTTTTCACGAGTTTAATTTGGTTGCCTTAACATTGCAATGATAAATTCAGTTTTTATTTCAATTTTATTCTTTATTGGTCTGGTAGCGGCCGCCGGTAGGTCCTATGAAAAGTATACTAGTGAAGGAATCTATATAAATGTTTGCTCTGGATATATGAGAGCCGCTGCTACCTACTGTGATCCATTAGGGGAAGACGCTTATTCATGCCAATGTACAAACCAGAACTATAGAGCTGTTTTTATGGGTTGTCTCAGTGAACTTGGACAGGTTAACTCAAAACAGATTAAAACTGTAATCGAAAGATGTACTGAACTGTCTTACAATGTAACTGAAACCGATTTTGAAAAGGCCTTTGAGCTTTATAAGGAAAAGGCAGTCGATGTATCAAATATCAGTAGCTTCAATGCGACTGAACCAATAGATTACCCTATAACTGTCAATAAGACACTTTGTGTTGACTGGAAGATATCTTATTTTAATTTCTTAGGTGTGTATGAAGATTCTCCAACCTACGGTTTAGGATGTTTCGTTTACTGGCCGGGAGTTATGCTTTTTGCAGCAGTTACTCATTGGCTCAAATTTTTGGCACCTTCTTTCATGGAAAAGAGAACAGGGAAAATTACCAACTGGATTAGGTCAAATATCACCTTGCCTGCTGTTCACAGAAGGAAGACTGATGCCAAGCCGTTTTTGAAATTCTTAGATCTTCTTGTTCCATCCAGACTTGAAACCTTAATTCTTACGGGGTACTTGATGCTCCTCATAGCATGTTCTGGAGCAAACATTTCTTTCTATGATCGTGACACCGTTTTTACCTCTAAGATGTTGGGGCTTTCTAGATATATTGCTGTAAGACAAGGTATTATCGCCACATACGCAGCACCTTTGTTAATTTTGTTTGCTGGTCGTAATAATTTCCTTCAATGGATTACTGGTTGGGATTTTGCTACCTTTATTATGTATCATAGATGGATAGGGAGAGCAGTTTTCTTGTTAGTTATGGTCCACAGTATCGGCTATTCTATCGCTTTTTCGGAAAATTATCTTCTCTACATGAAGGATACTTATGTTATTTGGGGTATGATAGCAACATGTGCTGGTGGTATCATCATTGTTCAAGGTCTTCTTGTCTGTAGAAGGAAGTCGTATGAAACCTTTGTCGCTTTACATATCCTTTTGGCTGCATTATTTGTTGTAGGTGCTTGGTACCATGTATATGATTTAGGTTATGTCTGGTGGTATTATTCTGTGGTGGCTGTATGGGCACTTGACAGGGCAGTAAGACTATTTAGGTTAGCACTCTTCGGTTTCCCAACTGCCGATATTAGGCTTGTGGCAGATGAAACGATTAAGGTTATCGTTCCAAAGCCTAGCTATTGGAAATCAATCCCCGGAGGACATGCTTTCATTCACTTCATTAGGCCTTCCTGTTTTTGGCAATCCCATCCTTTTACGTTTACTACTTCAGTTGAAAGTGAAGATAAAATTGTGATTTATGCAAAGGTGAAGGGAGGAGTTACTCATGGATTGTACAAGTACTTAGTCAATCAACCGAATAAATCTGCCAAAATTAGAGTTGCCATTGAAGGTCCTTACGGTGAACCAACTCCTGCCAGAAAGTCCAAAACGGCTGTCTTCGTTGCTGGAGGAAATGGTATCCCTGGTATTTATAGTGAAGCTTACGATATTGCTAGAAAAAACACCAAGACTCTTGTTAAATTGGTATGGATAATTAGAGATTATCATTCCATTGAATGGTTTCGTGAGGAGCTTGAACATCTTGAGAACATCCATATACAAACTATTGTTTATGTAACAAGACCAACCCTCAGTCAGAATGACTCTAGTGACACAGAAAAGAAAAAGGATGATTCGAGCGATGGAGAAAAGAGCTCTATAACCGAAGATGAATTCCCTCATATTGAATTCAGACATGGAAGACCTGATATGGAAGAGTTCATAAGAGATGAAATTGATGAGTGTAACGGATCAATTTCATTTGTAACCTGTGGACACCCTGCACAAGTGGATGACATGAGATATATTGTCAGTAAGAATCTCAATCCATGTAAAAGGGTTGATTTCTATGAACAGTTACAAGTCTGGTCTTAGTTTTCTTATTTACATTATACATTAAAAGTTCTTATAAATAGTTAATACACTCCTATTCTTATTTACCGCCAATATCTTCAAACATTTCATCAACTGATCCTCCCAAATACAATTTAAGAGTTTTTCTAGTAGCAGGTAATAATTTACATTTTACCTTAACATCTCTATTTTCTTCAGCAGCTATTCTATCATATGCCTGAAATCTGTGGCATCCACCAAATGCAAAATAATAGTCTTTACCCAGTTCTCTTACACGAAATACATCAATAGGTGGTAGCTCACCAGGTTGAATTTCTTCAACTTGACAAGTTGCCGATGCCATTGGCGTACCATTCAAAGTTGATACCATAGCATCAATTTTTTGAAAATCCAAAACTGGAGGTATTGGCCGTCTTATTTGACTAAGAGGGACTTCACTTAAATTAATTTGATTGGTTTGTAAAGACATCAGATAATTTTTCGCAACGATTTAAAATTTACGCACCGCATGAATTATATATTTTTCTGATTCAAATCTGGCCCATTAAATTATTAAGCGATGAGATGGGGTTATTAATAATGTCTAACATTTGCATGACCATAATATTATTGGAAAAAGATAAATAATCAGATGTTAGTGAAAAGTTACTCTTCTGTGCTTCAACCAGTCGTCATTTTTGATACAATAGATAATTCGTGCCACAGTAAGAAAGGAAGGTCGATCTTTTCATACTATTTTTTTTTTAAAATATTTATCTAGCGAGCGAGGTGATCTGGCCAATGCTTTCGATATGTTTACTAAAATAGTAAACGCAAACGTAAATGCAGCAAGGAACACTATGTAACACCGTGTGGCGTTCAAAGTATGTTAGCTAATTGTTATCGTAATTATTTTGCAAGTTAAAGGGTATGGGCCTTGGTGATTTGCCAACGACTGGTAGTGCATGTTCCGTAGTTCCGATGTGAAAATTTTTTTATCTGTAAAATCAGCGTAAGCCCGAGGATTATCGAAACGATCAGAAGATCGTTGCGGAATTGGCTGATTCTTTAAATATAGAATTTTTTGACGTTTACTAGCCGTAATTATTGTTTGACGTGCATCACAAATAATAATATTTCGAAGTATTCCAAAAGGTTTTCAGACTTCATTGGTTGTAACTCTAATACTAATCCATCCCCCATCCCTAAAACGGGCGTGTTTACGATTGTTACCCTCGAATCTGGATTTCTCATTTGCGCTCACAGGAAAAATTCTGCAGCTTTTAACCAATAAACTCGCTTTCCATTATCGGAGTTTTCTTAATAAGCTTTAGTGCCTAATACTGTAGGGCTTTTAGAGATATATCAAAAAAACATAATTCAAATAAAAGGGCTGGTCCTTTCTTCTTATTCTGATCTTGCTCACATACTTTTTCTAATATTGGTGTAGCATTCTCAAATTCAGAACCACAATGTATTATTCATGCATTTATGTCACAATAGGGCTCTTGGTATTACTAGCGCCCTTCTGTGTACCAATAAAGTTAAAGAACCCCCGACTCAGATTCATACGAACGTTTTTAATAATAGCTTTTGTGGTCTCAACATTGATTACATTTACTCCAGATAAAGCGGTAAATGGTGCACCATTCCAGAAATACGAAGAGAGGAAAATCGCCTTCTTCGCCTGTGATCACCAGTTAAGAAATACAATGGCCACTTTCGACGAAGAAAATGAAGACTACTTTAGTCTACCATGCCGGAACAAATACGCCAGAGCATCTATGGCGTATTGTTTTAATCAAGCTTATAACAAAATTAAGTATCAACTAGTAGATGTGTGTGCTGAATATGGCACTTCTATAACTAGGGTTGATTTTGATGAAGGTTTAGAAACTTATATAAAGTACTCTAGGAATATCCTGGAAATGGAAGAGTTCAAACATGGTAAACCAGTAACCTTTCCTGTAAAGATTGATGAGGCTCAAATATCTTGGTATGGAGATTCATATCAGCGCTTTCTTGGGAACTACAATGTTTCCATTTATTTGGGAGGTCTATTGGTTTTATATTGGCTCGTATTTTTTGCAGCACTTTCCATAGTAAATTGGACTAAAATTATTCTTCCTAAGACTAATAAACGTATGGTCGATCCAGTCACCAACTGGATTAGAAAGCATATTACAGTTCCAGCTACTATGGGATTAAGAAAGACCAACGAGAAACCTTTTTTGAGATTTTTGGATTTACTAGTTCCGACCAGGCTAGAGACTATTTCATTGGTAGGCTTTTTCGGTCTCACGGCTTATTTTTCTGTCATGGGGATATATGTTCCAGAAAATGATATCTTGTTCCCTGTCAGATATGAGGCCTATCTAAGAATATTTGCCGTTAGATTTAGTATTTTGACTAGTGCTATGATGCCATTGTTAATTTTGTTTGGCGGTAGAAATAACTTCTTACAGTGGGCTACTAGATGGGATTATTCATCATTCATTACGTTACATAGATGGATATCCAGAGTTTTGGTTTTGCTAATAACTCTTCATTCATTATTCTACTCTCTTTACACTAGAAGATTAGGAGAATTGTTGACGGAAAGGTACATCCATTGGGGGATTTGTGGAACAGTTTCTGGTTTGGTGATACTTGTTCAGGGGTTGTTGGTCTTGAGAAGGGCTTATTATGAGTTGTTTCTATTATTACACATAGTGTTAGCCATTGGATTTATCGGTGGTGCTTATATTCACGTTTATGACCTTTATTGTTTATGGTTTTATCATTTCACTTTTGCAGTATGGATTATTGATAGATTTGTGAGGATTGGCCGATTATGGTATTTTGGTTTTCCTAAAGCTAAGGTAATGCTTCTTGCTGATGAGTCTTTAAAGGTGGTGGTTCCTAAGCCCTCAGACTGGGAAGCTATCCCTGGTGGGCATGTATTTATACATTTTTTGAAACCTTACTGCTTCTGGCAATCACATCCTTTTACATACACAACTTCTATCGAGAATAACAACGAGATTATTATTTTCATCAAAATTAAAAAGGGTGTTACTCAGCATCTTTATGACTACCTCAAAACTCACCCAACAAAGTCAACATATATAAGAGTAGCAGTAGAGGGAACTTATGGAGAATCTACACCAGCAAGTAGATATAACTCGGTTGTATTTGTTGCTGGCGGTAATGGTATTCCTGGTATTTACGCTGAAGCCTACAGTTTATTCAGGAGACGTATTAACCAAGAAATTAAATTGATATGGGTAGTTCGAGAGTATCGTTCTTTATATTGGTTTTATGAAGAGCTTTTATCATTAAGAAACACCAATATTGACACAACTATATATGTAACAAAACCTAAAGCTTATACATGCCTCGATGAGTTTGATATTAGAATACCTGAGGACGACATTCCAGATGAGACAACAAGTTTGAAACTAACTACGATACCCAATTACGGATCTTCATCGAACTTATCACCTGAGCAAATCATAGACAATATCCACAGGGAGTTGTCATTCATCACTTTCAAAGAAGGGAGGCCATCAATCGATGGAATCGTCAAGGCTACAATAAAAGAATCTACGGGATCTGTTGCATACATTACGTGTGGACACCCTGTTATGGTTGACGATCTAAGAGCAGCAGTTGTTGACAGCATTGATAATGAAGACCACAAACGTGTCGATTATTACGAGCAACTCCAAGTTTGGGCATGAGTTTTTTAATATGTATAATATTTATTTAATAGGAGTATGGATTGGCGTGACATACTGAAACATACATTTTTGTAGTGTAACTTGCTGTACCATTTTTCGCAGTCAAAAAAAGAATTGAACATCCATAGACGCATCTCATCGCGATCTTTAAATTTTTTTCTCATTAGGCAAGATGATTAGAACTATTAAACCTAAAAATGCCCGTTCCAAGAGAGCTTTGGCTAAGAAGGAAGCCAAGTTTGTAGAAAACACAAAGAATGCTTTATTTGTTCCAGGTGCTACCGGTAGCAAATTCTTACACGATGCTATGTGTGACATAATGGCTTTTAAGAAACCTTTCGCTAAAAAGTTCTCTAAAAAAAACGAAATTAGACCATTCGAAGACGCATCTACCTTGGAATTCTTCAGTGAAAAGAACGACTCTTCTTTGATTGTTTTGTCCACTCACAACAAGAAAAGACCAAACACTTTGATTTTTTCCAGGTTTTTTAATCATAAAATCTATGATATGATTGAATTGTCCATTCAACAAGATCCTAAGCTATTACAAGATTTCAAAAGACTCACTTTCACTGTTGGATTAAAACCTATGTTTGTATTCAATGGACCTGCATTCGATACTGTTCCAACTTTCCAACATATTAAATCTTTATTCATGGATTTCTTCAGAGGTGAAGAAACTGACTTACAAGATGCTGCAGGTTTACAATATGCTATTGCTGTATCAACTGGTGAAATTGAAGATCCAAACTCGAATAATTTACCATTAGTCAATTTTAGAGTTTACAAAATAAAGAGTTACCGTTCAGGTCAAAAGCTTCCAAGAATAGAGATTGATGAAATCGGCCCAAGATTTGATTTCAAGATCGGTAGAAGAACTGCTCCAGCTCCAGAGTTAGAGAAGGAAGCGCTCAGAAAACCTAAAGAATTGCAAATCAAAGAAAAGAAGAATGTCAAGATTGACTTTATGGGTGACAAGGTTGCACAAATTCATGTTGGTAACCAAGATTTGAGTAAATTACAAACCAGAAAGATGAAAGGTTTGAAGTCTAAATACGACCAAGAATCCAGTGATGAAGAAGCTGAAGCCTATGACGATGATGATGATGATGAAATCGAATATGAAGAAGCAGATGTGGATGCAGAAGCTGAGGAAATGAATGATTTAATTTCTGCAGATGAAGAACCTGTTTTAAAGAAGCAAAAGAAATGATTGGTATTAGAGCATATTCCCTGTATATTAAGTAATTGATAATTGGTAAAATTTGATAATAGGCATACGTATCGTTGTATATATTTATATGTATATATTCACGATCTTGGGGTGAAGAGTATTATTACCAGTTGAAAGAATCTTGGGTCGTGTGTCATCCATTTTGATTTTTCAGTTCATTTTTATTGATGCGACTATTGTTTTTACACCCTACAACATTACTTGACAAATGTCATTGGAACAACAATCACTCTTTAGACCCAGGAAACTCCATAAGCCTGATAGTATAAAGGATGATGTGGTAATAGATCCAAGCGGCTCGCAAGATTCCTCTCAAGTTCAAGAATTGAGTAAGAATGAACAATATTGTGTCTCAAGACTTCCTGCTTTACCAACCGTTTTAAAGGGCCAAAACAATGAAAAAGTCCTTAACGGTTACGCTGATAGTAATACAAACTATTCAGTAGTGGTTTCTGAAGAAGGGATTTTTGTGTGGTTCTATAATTCAACTGATTCGTCTCCTTTGACCATTGAGTTTCCAATTGAAAAGCCTTCCAACATTCTCCCGTTAGCTATATTAACTAATTCCTCAACTGGCTCAGCTAAGGACCCTGGAATTGTCATAATAAACGCATCTTCTGGGCTTCTCAAGTTTTACGAAAGTGTACAACATTCACCAGCTTTGGGTTTAATTGGTAATAAAAATCTTGAGATAAATATTCCCATAGATACTGAAAAGGGTGAGTTTGTTGCGTTCGCTGAAAACGTTGAACCTTCTGGAATAATAACTGTAACTTCCTGGAAAAGAGTCATACTTGTTAATATCAGAAACTTTAAAGGCAAGCCTTCCTTATCCTTGATACCTATCATTAAACCAGCTTCTAATTTTTTGGCACGATTTTTAAATTTCTCGGAGGTGAATGACGATATTGTCAGTGTAAGAGCAGGAAAATTGAGTCCTCAATGCACACAACAAGAAATTATAATACAAGAAAAGTCTGGTCTTGTTCATTTAATCACAGTCCAATTGTCTTCAACTTCTGGGATTCCTGTTATAGAAAAGTCACAATCATTTACTCATAATTTGAACACTTATATTGAGAACAGTATTGACGGCTACAATAAGCTTTCCAGTCACAACATTAAATACCTTGACACCTGCAGACTCAACACAGTCCAAGTAGAAAGCACTTATTTGATCTTGTGCTCAATCAGTGATCAATTCAATAATGCGATGGACGCTAATAACTTGGTTCTTGTAACGGCCAAAATAGAGAAAAGCGGCATCTTGGTATACGGATCACATAGATCCAATAGATTTGACGGTCTTGTTGGCGACTTCAAACCAAAACTTTACGTTCCATACCCTGAGACCACAGCATTTATTGTGATAAACAATTCTATAATATTGACTGACCTCGATTATTCATATATCCTGAACAAAGGAACTGTACTGTATTATAAGCCTAGATGGGAAGATGTCATCAAAATCAATAACATGGTTGGAGTAATTGGGTATGGGTTTGAAAATAAGACTGAAGAGACAAATCTCTCTTTGCTTTTGTTAACAAACAATTCTGGTGTGTTAAGGATTGAAAGATTCGAAAATAAAACTGCTTCAACAAATATCCCTAATGATTCGTTATCTTTGGTGAAATCTCATGTGGAACAGGCAGTCTTCTACTCGTCACATTCTTCCTTGGACTTTAGTATATCTGGAGATTTTCTTCAAGACACAATTGATGAGGCTGTTTCCCAGATTTCGAGTGAAATTTTAACTTCGAAATCACAATATCTTCCAGAATTTTCCCCCACTATAAGTACATTATTGGAAAAAAAGGTAAACTTGTTTACTAACTTGATAGAGTTCAGCAATCATAATTTCCCAAACATGGGTGACCAAGTCAAAGTAGAAATTGTCCACGCATTAGAAAAGACACAAGCTTCGCTCAATTTATGGCAGATGATTGACTCGAGTGATAAATTACAAGTTAAATTAAAAGAAACTCTTAAACTTGTTGTTTTAGACAAGATCCCAAGTGAAGGCAAAAACGGTGATGAATTAAGAAAATATTTCAATAGCTACACCGACTCTATTCTATTTGTCTTCACTGATTTTTTCACAAGAGTGGTTGAACTTGAATTGTCTTCAAACTATTTACTAGAATTGGTATCCAAAGTACTTTTCCTGGCGGTTTTGGTAAATGAATTGAGATATTCTCAAGATTTGAGTAACAAAAAATCTTGGATTTTCGATACTGATCTTTTGATTAACATTGAGTCATTCTTCCAGGCCAAATTCTGTGATGATTCAATTTCTTTGGCCTACACTAACCCACAAAACATAAGAGAATTTATAGGTCAGTTGTGTGAAGTATTGTACTATTTTATTAATGAAGCTATAGACTATATGAAACTCGAAGCTAATGAGAAGTTAAAAACGTACACGAGATGGTATAATCAAAATAAGGTGAAATGGATACAATGCTTGTTAGCCAACAACTTGAGTGAAAAGGGTATTCTACTTGTTGAGAATTATCATGATTTTACGTCGCTTGCTGCCATCATCGAGGATGAACGTGAGAGAATCCTTGATGAATTTGGTCGTGAAAGTCTGGAATATGACACTCTCCTTGCCAAATACTATGTGTATTTTGAAAAATATCAAAGTGAATTTTCAGATGCCTTGTTCAATTATTATATCAAGAACAGAAAGATTCAAATCTTATTAACTGGGTTCCCTATGTATAAACACCTATTAGATCAATACTTGGCTAAGGAATATAACAAGGTATCGAGTGTTGCCTGGATTAGAAAGTTGCTTGATGGACAATACGCTGAGGCTTCTGAATACCTATTAAGATCTGCTGAATTAAGCTCTTCAGATACGATCAATAATCAAGAGTTGAAATATTCACTAGCCAAGTTGAGTGCAATTGCATCGAATTCCAACGACAGTAACGTAGACTCCAAATTGTTTAAAATTGAAACTAACCTTATACGCTCCCGTATTCAAAAGGCATTGTACAATTATGTGAATGAAGCATTAGTAAAAGCTGAAGGGGGTGAAACAGTCAAATTTTCTTCGTTTCTAAAGTTTATCAATGAAAGCATTGATAATTCATTGGCTAGCAATATTTTCAAAGATTCTTTTAATGATTTCATTAACGACAGAAGCCTCAGTGAGGAAAATTTAATTGACTATTTAACATTTGTCAAACCATCGAATAAGTTTAATAATGGATTTTCGAATGCATTCAGAATTGCTTCACTTTTACCTGATGAACCGAGCTATAAACTTGAAACCAAAAAGATTTGGTGTAGGCTCTTAACCATCACCGAAGATTGGACAGAACTCAACGACACTTCAGAAAAAACTGATGAATTTGTGAAAAGGAAATTTCAGAACTCTGTTCTTCGCAAGACTATTCTTTCTTTGAGTGATAAAGAATTAAAGATCTTGGAAGAAATGGTTAAAGAAACTTCATTTGACACTCAAGACAGTAACATAATATTGAGTGAATTAAACCAAAGTCTCTTTCAAAAAACACTAAATTACGTGGCAACGTATAACCTCTTGAGCTGGATTCGTTCAGTTAGAACAGAAGCAGGTATCGATTCCTGAAGCGCATGATGCACCCAAATTGAACTAATATACAATTATCATTTCTCATGAATCGCGTCTTATTGATCCTCAACCATTTCAGAGCTTTCTTCTGCCCCCTCTCTTTCCCTAACTTCCTCCTCGTCTTCTTCTTTATCATTAAACCGTATTCTCAAAAGTTCTTCTGGTAGTGGTTTGTGAGTTTCGTAGTCTTGTTGGGAATGTTTATAAAGACCTAAAGAAGCAAGTGATATAGACCTAATAACATTCTGCCATGTTGATAATACTAGATTCACACTTTCAGCACCATCCACCATATCACCCAATTTTGCTTCTAAAACCTCAAGTTGTTGGGTTAATCCTTCTGTATACTCCTTGATTTGCACCAAGCTAGCAAGCTCAGCCGATTTCTCTTCAAGCTTCTGATATATATTACTCGACTTTTGCATCCCAATCGTAAATTTTCAAAACATATTTGAATCGCGATTTTGTTATTTATTTTGTAAACAAAAATCTCACTTACTATGGCAAGACCGTCATCTAGCTCGGGATCTTTTGTACAACTTGCTAAAGAGCGGAGCGGGGGGAGAAGCTCAGATGATCAAAGAGACCCTCCTTATGTGGGATACGAAAATGTAATTGAAAAATATGAGCTCCAAAACAAAACTTTAAAACAAAATAATGAGATCATGACCAAAACAGTATCTGACCTCGAAAACAAAATCAGCGAATTGATTAGTGAAAACACTAGCTTGAAAACAAGTGGCACCAATAATGTTAGTAAGAATCAACTAGAGCAAAAACTAGACCAATTAGAGCTGAATCTTTACAATAAAGTAGAAGAAATCTTCCAAGCAATAAAACACTTTAGAGAACAAGAGGGATTGAAAAAGAATACTAGACTCGGATCAAAGCCCACACCAGCTTTTGCAAGACCTCCAGAGGCTTTTCCTATCAGTGCTCCTAAAAAACGGTATAGTTTTAGCGTGAGAAGACAGACTAATAAGCCTATAACCATTTTTCAGGACACCCCGGAACTTAATGAAGAAACTGCGTCACAAAATTTATTCACACCTGCATTGAGATTTAAAAAATCTAAAAGACTGACTGGATCTGTTGTTGATGAAGAGAGACCTGATAAAGAGTCTGGTTTGTCTTTATATTCCAAAAAGAATGATTCTGATAAGGAAAACATACCTGAGAAGGAATTAGATGTTTCTGACAAAGAAAATATACCGGAGAATGTAAAAGTGCTGCCAAAGAATATAAATTCTTTTCAGGACCCTACCCACATACAAAAAGAAGTCCTCCCTTCACGATCTACTAGTCCTACTCCCGAACGGAAACAGACCAAAAGAGCGCTGAGTGTTGCATTTGCTAAGGATGAGCAAGCACGAAGGCCCTCAAGACGTCGTCAAACAATTTCTTACAAAGAACCATCATTGGGTAAAAAATTGAGAAGAGAATCTGAGCATCTCATAGATGCTGTCACGGATGAATTCTTCAAGCCTATTAAGCAAGAGAATGTACAACGTGACATCGATGTGGGGAAACAAGAGAAAGAAAACAACGAAGGAGGGACGAAAGGGAAGAAGCAAAGTCAAAAGAGAGTCCCTATGGGGAACGTCGATCACAATAAAACACAAAACCCCTCATCAAAGAGCAAGCTACTCCGGAATCACTCTTCGGTTGTAAGGCTTGATGAACGTAACGACGCATTCGAATTTGTAGATAAAGTAAAAAGAAGTAGCAGGAGATATACTTTTACTAATTAATGTACATGATATTCTTTATACACTCATCTTCATCTTGATAGGAGGGTAAGGCTTGTAATCCAATATTTCGAAGTCTTCATACTTAAAGTCGTCAATACTCTTAATCTCATCGATTCTGTCAGCTTTAATGACCAATCTAGGGAACTCTCTTGGGCATCTCTCGATCTGTTCTTTCAAGGCATCAATATGGTCCAAATACACATGACAATCACCCATAGTATGAATAAACTCTCCACAGTCCATATCAACTATGTGTGCAATCATTTTAGTTAACAAAGCATATGAAGCAATATTGAAAGGAACACCTAATCCCATATCACAAGACCGTTGATACATTTGACAAGACAATCGTGGTTTTTTTCCCTCAGGGAAGTTGACGTAAAATTGACAGAATACATGACAAGGTGGTAAGGCCATCTTACCAAAGTCGGATGGATTCCAAGCTGACATAATGATCCGTCTATCATAAGGATTTGTTTTCAATTTCTTGATGATCTCTTGGAGTTGATCAATTCCTTGGCCTGAGTAGTCTGCATCACAGTCAGTATATTTAGCACCGAAATGTCTCCATTGAAATCCATAAACAGGTCCTAGATCACCCTCCCTTCTATCAGTTAAGCCTAAAGAATCTAAGTATTCACGAGATCCGTTTCCTTCCCATATTTTAACACCAAGATCGGACAATTTTTTACCATCGGTACAGCCAGCAACGAACCAAAGCAACTCATGAATGATAGCTTTGGTGAACACTTTCTTGGTAGTTAAAAGAGGAAAAGTATCACCAAATAAATCGAACCTTAACTGAGGGGGAGCAAAAATGGACCTAGTTCCTGTTCCGGTTCTATCAGGACGGTTTTCTCCTTCTTCAATTATACGCTTACACAAGTCAAGGTACGCTTGTTCAGCTGAGTTAGTGACCGTCATAATAAATAGTTGATAACGCGTACGCGCGATTTAGATTTGAATTTTGATTTCCGATTCAAAGTCATTCCTGGTCGTAGTAAAGACTGCGAAATTTATACTTGCTCCCAGAAGGCCAAATGCTTCTTCGCTAGTTAAGCGCAATAAGTTCAGCAGAGATGAAAAGCTCTAAATATTCCTGTTCTCTTTACACGCTCAGCTTTTTTCACTAATTTTTTTAATCTAACTATTAATTATATCTCACCTAATAATATACTGAGACAGCGTCTGCCGATCTGTAACAATAGCAGATACGAGATGCCAAACCAGGCACTCTGAAAAAAACTGATCTACAAGATTGAAATAAAAACTATTCATTTTTGACTATTTACTTCTTGTCATCGAAGACAAAATTCAAATAAAAACTATTCATTTTTGGCTATTTACTTCTTGTCACCGAAGACAGCATCACCGGCTTGTTGGGTCCAAGACTTACTATCTTTAGATGTACCACCGCCAACAGTATCATCGAGCTTGTCAGTGACCTTATCCTTAGCTTGACCAAAAGTAGTCTTTTGAGAATCTGGGGTTACCTTGGATTCGATTTTATCGGAAATATCTTTTCTACCTGCGTCTGACATTGTAAATTATTGTAATTGTTATTGTCTAAGAATAAGAAACTTGTGGTCTTACTCCACTATTTATATCCAAATTTACCAGTAGTCAATCACCCATTAGCAAACGTTAAAAGTGTTGGGGCAAGCAACTAAGAACACAAATCATGATGAGACATTGACGTCGTGCCCCGCTTTTTTAGGTATATAAACTTTATTGCGGTAGCAACTAAATGAACAGTAACCAGGCAAAATACTTGAACCACTTTGGTTCAACCAATATGCATTGAGCTGTAGCGATCTTAATTGGTTCATCGCCAAGGGTTTCCAATCTTCCTTCAATTACGACCTTCCTTCCCCGGTGTTCCGTCGCATGTGCTTTCAATACCACAACAGAATTTGGAGGTGCTTGGTTGTGAAAATCTATAGAGAGTTTAGCAGTGACACCTTTCTTTGAAGGTAATAGGGGAAACCCCGCCCCACATAATCCTTCGTCAAGAAGTGTAGCGGTGATCCCGTTATGAATCCTTCCATCGTCACTCACCAATTTGTTACCAAGGTAATGGAATGCCACCAAATGACCAGTTGGATTGCTAAACAAAACAGGCTCAATCCCAAAGAGGCCATCTCCATATAACAATCCAAAAGTTACCAAATTATCATGATGCTGTTTTGGAAATTGTGCCCTTGGAGATTCTTTGATGTATGCTTTGTCTTCAATTAATGATTGATAGAGTTTACTAGATTCGATTTGTTTGATAATTTCTTCATCTTGAGGAAGAAGTTTTGTTTCTTCGAAATGACTCTTTTTAAGTGGAAAGAACGAGAATGCTAGAGTTCCTGCTGCTAGTGGTGTTGTAAGTCTCGTAAATGTTCTAAACATGTTGATAAATTTAATTATTGATCGCGAAGACCTAATTCTAGCAAACACAAATAAAGATTTGCACTGGTCTACTGATTGATAAAATTTCTGGTATCTATACGTATCTCCAGCTTATTTTTCCCATCTCCTATTGATAAATCCTTTTGTATTCAGTTACATGAATATTTTCCTGTACTGCTCATGTAACACTGATATACTTTGGTGTACCCCATAAACCTCAGTCAGACAATTAAGAGTTGACAATACCTTCAAACATAGATCGTTCAGTCTCTGTGGTTAAGTTGTGCTCAATGTTATTGGAAATTTTCACTTTTAAGTTACAAATATGTAACGAAATGGCCTTAAACGATTTTGATACCGTTTTCAATTTATTCAGCGATAAAATAAGAGATGCTTATTGAAACTACTCTCCTCTCCCCTCCTCTCGTCTATGCTCTCATGTATATATTATTGATGATTAACATATTATTGGTTGCCGGTTTATCCCCCAATACTTTTCAGTGGTGTATCTTTTCTTTTGTCTTTGGAATAAAGTCTATCAGTATGTTGGAAGTTTTAGCGGTGTTTTAGACCTACTCCTCTAGAATACAAGAACCCGTCTACACTTTGGCTCAAAAAGTAAATGATTTGATTTGTGTGTCAAATGTTATATCACGTGATGCACAACCATAAATCGAAGTCAAGTTCAATTCTTAGACTCGCAAAAGACAATAAAATATTGAATTTGATTTCGGCAACAAGAAAGGCTGTACCTGTCTCATATTCGGATAATACATTCCCTAGTGTGACTAACGAGAAAACTCATAAAAAACATGACGTGGATTTGACGTGAAATGGACGTGGCTTTGAGGTGGCTTTGACTTAAAATCATAACGACATGGCGATTCTTTCACACCAAATGCAGAACACTTTACATTTGTGTCGCAATACTTACACTGCCTACTTGTCGCAAGATAATAAAGGTATAAATGAATAAACCCTTTGAACCTCTAAGGCGCCACGTTTTTGGGATGGTTGCACGATTTACCCCATCTTTTTTTCGCAGCCATTTACAGGAGATCACTTCAGGCTAATTGAAAACTCACAACCAACAAATTTTAGAGATGGAATTCCTAAAAATATAGAAAACACATTTGTATTCAGTTAAATTACTAGAGAATCTAAACTAATAAAGCACCGGCAAGGAAGGCAGCAACAGTCAAACCGTATCCAACGGTATTAACCTCAGCACCAGAACCAGAGGATTCAGAACTTCCACCAGAAGATTGAGAATCATCAGAAGATTCAGAGCCACCAGAAGATTCAGAGCCACCAGAAGATTTAGAACCGGAAGAGCCAGAAGCCTCAGATGAAGAACCTGATTCTTCAGAGTCATCAGACAGGGAAGAACCAGCACCAGAACCAGAGCCAGATTCTTCAGAATCATCAGACAGGGAAGAACCAGAACCAGTTTCAAGAGCATCAGAAGATTCACTATCGGCTCTGATAGCAAATAACTTAGCATTGACGGATAAAGTGGTAGCAGCGACGACTAATAAGGTGGAGGACTTCATTTTATATAATATTTGTTTTAAGGCTTTTGTAGCTTACAGAATAAACTCAAGAATTTGTAGCTGCTTTTATAGTTTTCCCCGTCGTTCGAGGGTTGCTGAGCTCAAACCGGTAATCTATAGATAACGTTCTGATCCCCGACCTAAATGGACTATTTTGGCGTTGCTGAAAGGTAAACCTCTTAATAAACGAGCAGCACGTTTTTTGCATTCAGGTGAAATCGATAAAACCCAGCAACACTGCCACCATCCCAAGTTGTCGTGAAAATAGCCTAACGCGTAAAATCTCGTCTGCTTTAAAGAGTTAAATTGCCAATCCAGCAATTGTTAACCCCATTCAATCCTTGGACTCTTAATTTTATCAACATTATGTTGTGCCACACTTTTTTTATTTTTGGTATAGAGGTGTTCCTTTCGCACGACCATCAAGAACCCCTAAAAGGCTTTGGTGCTGCTTCCTATCATGGATTATAGTTCCTAAGATTCGGGTTTCGTGGGGCTGCGAGATGCAGGCTCTGTATCACGTTTAGGAATTGATTTCGTGTTGCAGGTTTCGTGAATCTCGTAGTAATTTAAAGGCATTCATATTCATCTTTTGTTGTACCCCATATTTGAGCGCAGGCACTAAAAGGATGCAAAAAAAACGAATCGGGCCCATGCTTCAGATAACGTAGAAGCCTCCTATGGAATAATTTAATTGAGATTGAACAAGCTTGAAGTTTTAGATGAAACTATGACATAGCCTTTTGAACACAAGTCTAATTACACGGTCTTCGTTTAATAACTTGGAATGGCTCGTCACCAGGGCTTGCCGTCTTTTTTTGAGTTCCCACGCTAATAACCCTGTCAAATCGCGAATTCATCTTTTACCAAGCCTCCACTTCATGATGCAACTATTAGCTGACAAACATATAAAATTCTTCACGTTATGTCTCAATCTTCTCCCTTCCAAACACCAGGACCAGGATAATAACAAGCTACCATTGATAAGTTTTTGTCTTCAGGGCCTCGAATTGTTAGGTGCACTCTCATTAAAAGAGAATGAAAGGATCCAGTTCATTGATTTCATTTATGATAATTACCAAACAACAGCAGGTTTTAGATCAACCATGTACAACGAAGGAGATTATGAGACAGGTAGTATATCTGGAACCTTCTTCGCTCTCCTCAATTTGGTTATACTTGGTGACAATATTGAGTATAAGATTGATAGGCATCAGCTCATGAAATTTGTTAGTGCATGCCAGTTTAAATCTGGAGACCAAAAGGGTAATTTTGCTCCCATGTTATCTAAGGGGAAAACACCTCTTCATTCCGATGCTGACTTGAGAATTTGTTACATGGCTATTGGTATCAGATACATGTTAAAATATCATGAAATTGAACCAGAAAAGCGAGTCCACGATATCAATATAGATGCAGCTACAGCATATATATTGTCTCGTAGAAATCATAATGGAGGTTTCTCCTGTTCCCCATTAAGTGAAAGTCATTTGGGTTACACGTTTTGTGGGCTTGCAGCTCTCAAGATTTTGGGATACAAATTAAGCCAGGAACATTTGGATACTACACTCAGTTGGATTGTTCACCGACAAGTAAATTATCCAGAAGTAACTTTTGGTGATATAGATGTAGATCATGCAGATTATGGAGGTTTCAACGGTCGCGAAAATAAGATAAGTGATCTGTGTTATAGTTGGTGGGGATTAGGATCGTTAGCATTATTGGACAAGCTTGAATTATCCGATTTACAAGCCAGTGCTCAATTTCTTTTGAGTAATCAAGATAACCGAGTTGGAGGTATTGCAAAATTCGCTGACCAATCTCCAGACCCATTTCATACATTTTTAGCCCTATCAAGTCTTTCTCTTATTAAAGACAAAGTTGATTTTGAAAAAAATTCCGAAATATCGCATATATCGCCGGTTCTTATTGTTCCTTCTTCAGTTCAAGCCAAGCTTGACGCCATTAATTGGAACTAATCTTATATAATCTAATTTTCCCCTAACACACGACTCGATAGCTGTCGCACTTATTTTAGACTTAGGCATCTAAATAATCGTAATAAAATATGGCAAATGAACTCTCTAGTAGAAAGTCGTTAGCTGCCGGTGGGATAGCTGGCTTGACACTGTCAGTGATACTTCAGCCTCTTGACTTACTTAAAACTAGACTACAACAACAAAAACAACACAATGTTTCATACAATCCTACTCTTCTTAAAGAGATTCGCAAATTGAAGAACGTCAATGAGCTATGGAGAGGTGTACTTCCTTCATGTTTGCGTACTTCCATAGGGCTGGCAATATACTTAACAATGTTATCCAAGGCCCGATTTTATCTTCTGACACTTCAAGCGAAGCCTGCATTAGTCAATGCATCCAGTATTCTTCCTCAACTATCGCATGTTGAAAATTTATCAGTTGGATTTGTTGTAAGAGCAATTGCAGGTTATATAACAATGCCTATTACTATCATTAAAACTAGATTTGAACTGAATCTTTACAGCTACAATTCGATGTATGAAAGCGTTGAAAACATTTACTTTGGTGGCAACCAGTCAAATGGTACTGTGAAAAACTTCTTCAAAGGAAGTTTTGTTACATTACTGCGTGATTGTCCCTATGCTGGGTTATACATTTTATTTTATGAATCTTTCAAAACTACTATGGGTAAAAATTCATTTGCATTATCATTAACTAATTCATCTCAAATAATTAATTCAACTTCAGCTGTTATCGCAGCGTCAATGGCGACCACTATTACTGCCCCATTCGATCTGCTTAAGACTAGAATGCAATTGGCTCATTCAAAAGTCACCATAAGTGATACTCTAAGAGGGCTTTTGTCTGAACCAGGTGGAGTTAAAAATTTATTCAAAGGTTTAAGTTTAAGATTAAGTAGAAAAGGTTTGAGTGCAGGAATTAGTTGGGGTATATACGAGGAACTTCTAAAAAGATTGTAAATAGTAAATATGCATTAGAGACATTGAAAGCATTAAGATTTCAAATATATTTTTCCTCGATTTTTATAGATAAGTTTTGTGTTAATAATCAATGAATTATTACCATTCTCTACATTCGAGTTGATTAATTCTCAGATTAAAATTATAATTTTCGCATTGAATGCCACTTTCACAAAAGTCATTCTATATTTTTCACTGGCTCGTTAACTCCACTATCAAAGCCGCGGAAGATTACAGTTTCTTGAGAACATTTAATATATTATTTCTTAATTCAACATGAACGAAGATTTGATACAAAGCGCCGTGAGCTTTTTAAAGGATCCGAATGTCTCTTCGTCTCCATTGAATAAGAAGGTCGAGTTCTTGCAATCAAAAGGACTCAACGAACAAGAAATTGAAGAAGCTTTAAAAAGAGCTAACAACTCCTCTCCCACTACCACTCAACCTACCACCACCACTACGGTCTCATCAGAACCAGCGACTCCCAATTATGGTCCTCCTATTGACTACTACAATGTTGCCCCACCTGTTCCTGAAAGAACTTGGAAAGATTACTTCATCATGGCCACGGCTACTGTGGGGGTAACCTATGGGTTGTATCAAGTTGTTAGTAAATATATTATCCCAAGTCTTGTTCCTCCTACTCAAAGCAGTATTGATGAAGATAAGAAACAAATCGATGAAGAGTTCATCAAAATTGATAAATTATTAGAACAGTTAGCAAATGAACAGAAAGAAATTAAGCAAAGTAATGAAGAGAAATTACTGGAAATTGATGATGTTATCAATAATGTCAGTGACTTTTTGACTAAATATAATAAAGATAAATTGGTCTTTGACGATGATTTGAGGTTAATGAAATTAGAGATTGATAGCTTGAAGAATTCAGTTGAAAAGAACTTGAGTTTGACTAAAGAGAACATAAAAGACGATCTAGGTAGCATTAACGAAGAGTTAACAAGCTTAAAGAACCTCATAAAATTGCGTTCATCCAAGGATACAGAGAGGAAACTTACCCCTGCTAGCTCCATCCCATCCGCCTCTGAGATATTGAAGAAAACTAAAAAACCAGAAAATTCAACGGCAACCCCTCAACTGCCTAATCCAGTTTCTACAAGTAACTCTGATGTTGCTAGCCCAACGGGAAATACAATTACCAATGTTGATAATACATCCTTACCTTCATCTGCTTCCAAGGAAAATGGAGTTCGTTTTTCAGGAATCACTGATTCTACTACATTGAACGGAGTTACTGCTGGTGGTATTCCAGAATGGCAAATGAAACATAAACAAAAAGAAGAAGAAGAGAAAAACAAGAGCGAGAAAACGGTTAAAGATGCCATCGACAAGGTTGGCGTGCCAGCTTGGCAATTAAACCAATCATGAGTCTACTATCATAATGAGATTGATCTCGTATATAGAAAATTTCGAGGTAAAAATTTCAAACGGTAAAAATTAATGTATACCGCGTAATGGACGAACTAGCAAAGATTCTCATATATATTTTTTCATTATTTTTTTTCTGATATATACTTCTATATTTCTATATATCTTACTGATTTTTGTATTCCCTTTATTTGGGACATCCAGTCGCTAATTTGCACAAATAATAGTCATATAATATCAGCCTGAAGTTCGTGCTCTTTAGAAAACTTGAGTTTCCATCAAAAAACCTTCATTAATACTTTCATTAATTTAATTCACTCCTAACTTTGTCACTCGTTTTATTAGCATTTATGTCATGTATCCCACGAGAAAACTTGAGATCGTGCCGTTCAGTCAACAGCTTGAAACAGTTGATTCATTAATCATTTCGAACGCCAGTTATAACACACATTCTCCATATAAGCATCAATACTACCTGAACCAAACTGATAAGTACACATTAGCTACTATAGCAGCAGCAGCAGTTGTTAAACAGCAACAGCAAAGCCAGCATCAGAACCAGCTACACAACACCATAATACACACAGATAACTTCCCCCATAATCAAAGCCAACCTCAATCTCAGGGCCAAGGCCAAGTACAAATTCTGGGTAACTATCAACCCCAAAGTCAATATCAAAATCAGAACCAATACCAGTATCAACATTACCAACAATTCTCCCAACAACAACAGCCGATTATGCAGTCATTATTGGACAACCAAAGTCAATACCTGGCCCCTGGTTTAACTCCAAACATACAGTCACCAGCAGTTATATCAAGTTTACAGAGCACAGGAATACAGCCAGGCTTACAATCTGCACCAATGAGTAATATGTATAGTTTGGGACTGATGGGTGTTCAAACTCTGGCATCATTGAACTCTCAGAATCTGGCTTCTAGAGTTCAAAGTCACGACTCAAGTGGTGGCTCAAGTCAAGCTGTTCAACTTCAACTTTCACAGACTCAACAGAATCTGCTATTAGCACCTTTAAAATCTCCTCAGCTGACAGGGGCCGAAGCTCTGTTGTACGAGAACGATCTTAACATCAGTAACCATTCGTTACCTTCAAATTTAAAATATTTAGATTTGAATGCTAACCAAGTTAAGTGGGATTGGAATGATAAGTCAATTTGGAATAAAGAAGACAGAAGTATTTGGTGAAATTCTTTTTGAGAATTTTCACAGAACTATTTAGGATGGCGTAATTTATATAGGAGATTGTATCTAGGGACCTTTTATGTAACTATATTTGTGGAATGGGTAGGAGTTCAATATATAAACTAATTTGCAATTCGCGATCGTAAATGAATTTTTCACCTTCGTCTCCACTCTGATTCTTTAATGCCATCAGCTAAACAATTGTTGCACTTGTCCAACAGTAGAAGAGTTTCAGATACCCAGTTTTTGAAGCTCTTCAATCAACTAGAAAGAGAGTCTCCAGTATCTTCTGGAGAGTTTCTCGAATTGTTAGAGGATTCGAGTAACGAAAACTACTTGATTGCCTTATCAATTTCTAAATTGGAGTTATTCTGGACTTCCGTTCCTAAACTACCCATAAACCAACAGATCAGATTGTTGAAAAAGTACCAATCCAAGATTCAATTGCTCAAAGATGCCGAGAAGTTTCTTGAGATTCTAGTGGGCTATTCTGAGTTTGTAATGAAGGAAAACGACGAAGAACTAATAAACGAACTCATATTCAACCTAGAGATTCTAATAAATACCTTCAAGATTAAAGATAATGAAATAATTAAAAAATTTGTTGCAAAATTATTATCCTTCTTCAATGCAAATAGTTATTCGAAGCAGTTAGAATATTGCAGTCTTAAATTTGCAAGTGAGAAGCAAAACGTTACTATACAACCCAGATTAAACAATTTGAATTTGAATTTGAATTCGAAAAACTATCCCACTTTTGAAAGTATAAAGATTTTCTATTACTTCAATGAAATGTTCAAGACATACAAGGTTCCTGATAATGATAAATTACTCAACAATTTCAATAAGAATTTCAATGGAGATGCATCAAAATTAATTTACAATACCTTTTATGGGATATACTTATCCGAGAAAACAAAACAACCTTTCTATATAAAAAATAATTGGAAGATCTTTTTGAGTTCAAGGTTACCGAAGTTAGTTGTAGCTTATAAAACAGAAAACTTGGAAGAGACGATAAATAGAGTATTTGAGAGTCTAGAGGGTTGCGATCAAATAGGTTCAAACTTGAAGCAGCACTTCATAAAGTCCCTTTTTTTTAACAAGATTTTCTCTATTAAATCATTCCACAGGTTCTTTCCCAATGAGGTTAAAGTAAATCAGCAAACCCTCATACATGAAATGTCCAATATGAACTCAATCGATAACTTTAATGACAACTTAAATGACAAATTGTACAATATAAACTGCGAATTCATCTCATTGGAGGAGTCTAATTTGATCGAATACTTCAACTCGGTCGTTGGAAAAATTGAATTCTCTATGCAGAAGCAAGTGGAATTGGTTACCACTATGGAAAATCTTATTGATTTATTATTAAATGAACTTAACTTCCCTAAGTTGAATAGAATATTATTAATTCTTTTGAGCCATCTGAAATTATACCAATTATTCATGTTCAACTTAGCAAGCGAAAGCATTATCTATAAAATTATTAAAGTATTGGATAACGACTCCTTTAAGTTGAATGATACTATCGAGAGTTCATTTCAAGAATTTTTCTCTTATTTTGGAGTTATGCTACTATTTGTGATGGAATGCTCCAACTATATGAATTTGGATTTCAACTTGAAAAACTCCTTCACTTTGAGTTATTTGCACAATTTCAAGTTGAGCTATTCTAACTTGACCCCAGTGTACGACGAAAGCATTAGCAATGATCAAACAATTGTTCAAAACTATAATAATTTGTTAAATGATTGGATAAATTCCTTATTTAACGAATCTGAAGGATTATCAGACGAATTGATCAAATCCATTGATGTTAAACAAATTTATCAGTTAATCCCTTTGATATACCAGCAGGCTGCTATTTCATTCGTCGACGGGAGAATCAATTTAAAAATCTTGAACAATGGTTTAGATTATCTTTCACAAAACTTTTTATTACCTTGCAGTGTATCTATCGTTAATTGTTTGATGTCTAAGATAAGCCTAAAGAATAAGAATGTTTCAAAGTACTTGAACATTTTAGAGGAGATGATCGTGCTTATAGAGAAAGTCAAGAGAGAATCTAGCAATGAACTCAAGCTCGCTAGTGAAGTTGTGTTAAGAAAGATATTGGAGATATCAGCCCAAACCATGAAAAGTCTCAACCTCCCAACTCACCATATACATAACGAACTCATCCTAGAAAGGCTTAAGCTGGTTGAAGTTGGGTCGAGATTCTCTACCTTCAATTTCGAAATATTTGAAAACAATTTAATTAAAGCTTTCAATGGGAATGATACAGATTTTGAACTTATTGATGGCTACATAGAATCCAATGACTGTTTGATTAAGACCCTTTTAGCAGCATTTAAATCGGCTAATATCAGTGTTAAGACGAATAATGAAAATCTCAAGTTCTTGATAGATTTTATGTTGTTTGTAAACTTAAATAGGAGCATTAAAACTGAAAGTGGCAAGCAATTTTGGATCAATAAATTCACTAGCCTCAAAAAAGATCTGTGTACTTACGTTATCGAGAAGACATTTGAAAAGAGTATTGATTACCACTACTCTAGCATTTTCAACATTGAAAGTGAAGCTGATGAAAACATGGACGATGCAGAAAAAGATAATGATGATGGACTATTTGATTCAATCACAATTGACTATTGTCTGAATGAAATGGTAAAAGTCAGTGATGATTTTACTGAATTTTTCATTCATCTAAACAAATTGAAAGGCAAAAAGGACAACGAAACATATTTAAGATCAGTCAATTTGATCCATAACAAATTAGTGAATGATTTGAAGAATTTTTGTGTATAGAGCTAATTAATAATTCTCCACATTTTTATGTAAGACGCGCAATCACCACTTTTTTTCATAGCGCGTCTAATTGATAAAAATCCATCTTTGTTTAAGTTACTAATCTCGTACTTTTCTTCTGTATGTCAAAAAGAACGCTTTCCACACACACAGAACTGGCCCATTCCATGCCAGTGGCCTCTCAGGTTCTTAAATCAGAAGAAGAAGGATTGAATGCTACTCAGGAAGGTATTTTAAAGAAATTAAAGCGTGATACTGATACTGATGGGCCTTCAAGCTTTGAAAAAGAGTTAGTGAATATGTCAGGTATGCAAGATCAAGAACACCAAAACTGGAAAAGACCTCCATTACCAGACAACTATGACCAGAATGATATCAGTTTCCAACAATTGGATGGTGATGAATCGAACATCAATGAAGATGCTGTTGCTAGATTCTTTGGTATTACTGATAAAGGTAACTCCATTTTATGTACTGTAACCGGATTTGTACACTACTTGTACGTTCCTGTTCCAAGGGGCTTCTCCCTTAATGATCACATGACTCCATTTAAGAACAATCTTATGTCCAATTTTCAGGGAATCAAGGGAATAGAAGTGGCTTCTAAAGAAAGTATCTGGGGTTTTAATAATAATATCAAGACTCCTTTCTTCAAAATCTTTTTAAATAATACTAGAAATATTCAGAAGTTGAGAGGTTCCTTTGAAAGGGGCGAAGTTCATTTTGAAGAACTTTTTCCTTTGGGCACAATTACATACGATAACATAAACTATTTATTAAGACTAATGATAGATTGCAAAATAACAGGTATGTCATGGATAACTTTACCAAAGGGAAAATACATTTTACAAAGAGACCCCAATTTATTCCTATCAACTTGTCAAATCGAATGTACTATACATTATGAAGATCTTATTACTCATACTTCTGAGGGAGATTGGTTGAAGATGGCACCATTACGTATTTTGTCTTTTGATATTGAATGTTCGGGAAGAAAGGGCATTTTCCCTGAAGCTGAACATGATGCTGTTATTCAAATTGCTAATGTGGTTTCCAATTACGGTGAACTGAAACCATTCATTAGAAACGTTTTCACTGTTAAATCATGTTCTCCGATTATCGGTTCCCAAATATTTGCCCATGAAACAGAGGAAGAAATGTTGATGAAATGGAAAGATTTCATATTGGAATCTGATCCAGATGTCATTATTGGTTACAATATCGCTAACTTTGATTTACCCTATTTATTAGATAGGGCTACCGCATTGGGATTGAAAAAGTTCCCTTACTTTGGGAGAATGAAGATGATAAGACAAGAAGTCAAAGAAGCTTTCTTTTCATCTAAAGCTTATGGTATGAGAGAAAATAAGGTTGTGGATACTGATGGTAGAATGCAGTTGGATTTGTTGCAGTTCATTCAACGAGAGTATAAATTGAGAAGTTATACGTTGAACTCCGTATCTTCACATTTCTTGGGTGAACAGAAAGAAGATGTTCAACATTCTATCATTACGGAGTTACAAAATGGTGATTCTGAAACAAGAAGAAGATTAGCCGTCTATTGTTTGAAGGATGCTTACTTGCCATTGAGATTGGTAGAGAAGCTAATGTGTTTAGTTAACTACACCGAAATGGCTAGAGTCACAGGTGTCCCGTTCTCATATTTGTTAACAAGAGGTCAACAGATTAAGGTTATTTCTCAATTGTTCAGGAAGTGTTTTGAAGATGACATTGTGATTCCTAATATGAAGAGTGAAGGTACAAATGAGGAATATGAAGGTGCTACAGTTATTGAGCCTACAAGAGGTTATTACGATGTACCTATCACCACTTTGGATTTCAGCTCGTTGTATCCCTCTATCATGATGGCTCACAACCTTTGTTATACTACTTTGATAAATAAACAAACGATCAACACATTCGGTTTGTCAGAAGAAGATTACACTTTGACTCCGAATGGTGATTACTTCGTAAAGGATCACAAAAGAAAAGGTATCTTACCCACAATTTTGAACGAATTATTGACGGCAAGAAAAAAGGCCAAGTCTGATTTGAAGAAAGAGACAGATCCTTTTAGAAAGTCTGTTTTAAACGGTAGACAGTTGGCTTTAAAAATTTCTGCTAACTCGGTATATGGTTTCACTGGTGCAACGATTGGTAAATTACCTTGTTTGGCGATTTCTTCCTCAACAACTGCTTTTGGTAGAACAATGATTGAGAAAACCAAGAATGAAGTTCAAGAGTATTATTCGAAGAAAAATGGATTTCCATATGACGCAGAAGTCATTTATGGTGATACCGATTCTGTGATGATTAAGTTTGGGTATACTGATTTATCGAAGTGTATGGAGTTGGGTGAACAGGCCGCTGCGTATGTTTCATCGAAGTTCAAAAACCCGATCAAATTAGAATTCGAAAAATGCTATTATCCGTATTTGTTAATCAACAAAAAGAGATACGCTGGTTTGTTTTGGACCAACCCTAATAACTTCGATAAAATGGATACCAAAGGTATCGAAACAGTCAGAAGAGACAATTGTAGGTTGGTGCAAAATGTCATCACCAAGGTTTTGGAAATGATTTTAGAGGATAGAGATGTTGGGAAGGCAGAAAGATATGTGAAACAGACAATCGCAGACTTGTTACAAAACAGAGTTGATTTGTCTCAATTAGTCATCACTAAAGCTTACTCGAAACAAGACTATGCTGCAAAGCAAGCCCATGTAGTTTTAGCTGAAAAAATGAAGAAAAGAGATGCAGGTTCTGCTCCAGCATTAGGTGATAGAGTTGCCTACGTCATAATTAATGGTCCGGCGGGAGCAAAGAACTACGACAAGTCTGAAGATCCATTATATGTGTTGGAGAACTCGTTACCTATTGATGTCAACTATTACTTGGAAAATCAATTGTCCAAACCTTTATTGAGAATTTTTGAGCCTATCTTAGGTGAGAAGAAGGCTAAAGAATTATTGTCTGGTGACCACACAAGAACGGTCAAAAAGGCGGCTCCCAAAAGCGGTGGTTTATTAAGATTTGCCAAAAAGGCCGAAACATGTAAGAACTGTAAGACACCTTTGAAACCGAATAATAAAGGTTTATTATGCGAGAATTGTATTGAAGAAGGACCTAAACTATACTGTGGTGCGTTAGCCCAAATGAACTACTTGGAAAATAAGTTTTCGAGGCTTTGGACTGAGTGTCAAAGATGCCAAGGTTCATTACATCAAGAAGTCTTATGTTCCAATAACGATTGTCCTATTTTCTACATGAGAAAGAAAGCACAAAAGGACGTCCATCAACAGAGTCAAGAGTTAGTCAAATGGCAAGAAACCATTTGGTGAGTTACTTCCTGATAATCAATAATACACGATTTAATTAATTATATAATGAAACCTTTAATACACAATTATTTATTTGCCATATTCGTTAAATTCGTAGACATTTTACTTTTTTTCCTGAGACATAACACTGATGGCAGATTCTGTCATAGATCTGTTACTAGCAGATAATTGACCAGGTCTCCCATTAAGCATGAAATCATTCGAATTAGCCTTCTTCGGGCTTCCAGGTCTGGAAGGAGGTAAAGGTACTATTTTCCCTTCGGATCCACTGACATTACCACCTGGTGTCCCAGTTGGAGACGCGCCGTTGGAACCAATATTGGAGAGTTCCAAAGAACCATTCTTCAAATTCTTAGCAAAGTTGGAGGAAGATCTGTTGCTGTTGTTCTGTTTGGAGAGCTCTTTCAATTGCTTGATGTTGTGAATACATTTATTGATTGTTTGCATCAACAACTTAGGTTTCAATGGTTTTGAAACATAGTCGTCCATTCCTTTAGCTAGTGACTTTTCACGATCACCTAACATCGCATGTGCTGTAAGGGCAATGATGGGGGTTCTGAAACTCAACGAGTCAATTGGGTTAGATTTCTTCTCCCATTGTCTAATCTTTTCTGTAGCCTCAAAACCTCCCATAACTGGCATTTGAACATCCATTAACACAACATCATATTTACCCTTTTTGATGGCTTCATAAGCTTCCAAACCATTTTCAACAACCTCAACTCTGTGTCCTTGTTTTTCGAGGATCTTCACGGCCAATTTTTGGTTAACCAAGTTATCCTCCGCTAACAATATTCTGTACCTTACTGACTCATCTGTGTTCTGGGCGATTGATCTTGACTCAAGAGCTGGTAAAATGGCGCTAGCTAAATCACTAATAGTGCATGGAGTGTTACCGTATGATGAGATACCCAAGTCAATACAAACACGCATGTTCAATTCGGGGATTGAAGGGTGCAATAAAACCAATGGGATATATTTGACCTCTGGTAGCATTCTCAAATTCTTAGCAGTCTCAATTGAATCAATGACAATGATATCATAATTGACTGGTTCAGTTAAATTAGCATCAGTAATTTGTCTTACAACAAATGGATTCAATCCCAATTCAACAATTCCTGTCCTGATATCATCCAACTCTTCATTACCATGTTCGGTAGATACAAACAAAATATGATGATTACTAAATGGCAATAATTGTTCTGTTTGCCTGGTGTATCTGATTCCAGAAGGAGCAACACTCACAGTGAAATAGAAGTTAGAACCACATCCGTATTCAGAAGTTACCCAGATCTCACCTCCCATCAAATGAATTAATTGTTTCGAAATAGATAAACCCAAACCGGTACCACCAAACTTTCTAGTTGTGGAACCATCAGCTTGACAGAAAGTATCAAAAATTAAGCCTAATTTGTCCTTTTCAATCCCAATACCAGTATCACTTACACAGAATTCCAATAACAACCTATCGCTATCATCAGCACTTTTATCGGACTTTTTGACGGACACACTGACTCTTCCTTCTTTTGTAAACTTAATGGCATTACCTGCCAAATTCAAAATAACTTGTCTTAATCTAAATGAATCACCAATCAAGTTATCAGCAAAAGATGAATCACATTGATAAGTCAAATCAAGAGATTTTTCAATAGCTTTGACAGCTAAAGTTTTCAAAGCTCCAAAAACAGTTCCTCTTAAAGAAAAGTCAATCTGCTCAACCGTCATTCTATTTGCTTCAATTTTAGAAATGTCTAGGATATCATCAATGATAGTTAATAATGAGTTGGCTAAATTATGTACGATGGACAACATTTCTCTTTGGTATTGAGTCAATTCAGTGTCTAATGACAATTGTGTCATACCAATAATACCATTCAAAGGAGTTCTGATTTCATGTGACATGTTCGCCAAAAACTCAGACTTGGCACTATTGGCAAGCTCGGCAGCTTCTCTTGCTGCAGTATTTCTTTGAATGGATTCTCTCAAGTTTAACACCATTTGATTAATCTTTGTCTTTAATGCATCCATTTCACCGGATGCTTCGACGGTGATAAATCTTGTGAAATCACCGTCAGAAGCAGCAGCTGTAATTTGAGCAAATGCTCTCACTTGTGATGTCAAATTAGAAGCCATAGTATTGACATTGGAGGTAATTTCCTTCCATAGTCCGTCAACATCACTAACTTGAGCTTGAATGCCCAATTTACCATTGATACCAACATCCCTTGCAACTTTAGACACTTCTGAGGCAAACAATTGCAAGGAGTCCACCATCTTATTAATAGTATTTTTCAATTGTAAAATTTCACCTTGGGCATGTACATCAATTTTTTGAGATAAATCACCATGGGCAACAGCAGTAGTGACGGTAGCAATAGATCTGACCTGATTTGTCAAATTTGTTGCCATTAAATTGACATTCTCTGTCACCGCTTTCCAAGCACCTTCAACATCTTGAACGTTAGCTTGACCACCTAGAATACCCAAAGTGCCGACTTCTCTAGACAATGTTGTAACCTCTGTAGCAAAATTTTGCAATCTATCCACCATCTGGTTGATGGTCAATTTCAAATCCAAGATTTCGCCTTTACAATCAGCCGTAACTTTTTTAGACAAATCACCCTTAGCAACAGCAGTGGTAACATTAGCAATGTTTCTCACTTGAGTAGTCAAATTCAAGGCCATAGCGTTCACATTGTCGGATAGTTCTCTCCAAATACCTTCAACATTTTCAATCAATGCTTGACCACCTAAAATACCCAAAACACCAACATCTCTGGCGACTTTGGAAACTTCAAACGCAAAAGTTCTTAACTGATCCACCATCGTATTGATGGTAATTTGTAACTGTAAAATTTCACCTTGCGCATGGACATTAATTTTTCTAGATAGATCGCCTCTTGCCACTGCTCTTGTGACATCAGCAATCTCTCTGACTTGATTGGTCAAATTAAGAGCCATAATGTTGACATTATCAGTTAAAGATCTCCAGATCCCCACAGAGCCTTCATTTTTAGCTTGACCACCTAGTTCACCATTGGCGACTTCAGTGGCGACTTTGGTAACTTCATTAGCGAAAGTTTGAAGCTGGTCCATCATAGTGTTGATGGTGATTTTAACTTTTAAAATTTCTGGGTCTGATTCAACAGTGTGAATCTCGACTTTTTTAGATAAATCACCCATGGCAACGGAGATGACAACCGTACCTATCTCGGAAAGAGCTTTCTTAAAAGCTTTATTAGCATGTTTTGACGTCTCCAAATCACTTTTTAAATCGGTTACTAATTGATCTTGTGACTTGATATGATCAATTATGTTAGTACGAATCAAGTCATGGTTCTTCTGATAAAGTTCAGGATTCTCAAGAATCTTTAACAATTCAGATGAATCCATACCTTCTAATCTCTGTTTCTTTGCTGGAGGAGTAATTTTGACTGGTGATACTACAGGGTATGATAATTATAAAACAACCAAATGAAACACCAACCTTAAGAGAGGCGGATTACTAACGCGTCTTAAGAAAATAAGATAAGGTGATCAAGTAGCTTGATAAACAACTAGTGGATGAACCTTGATTCAGCCAAGTAAAGTTGTTAAGTATTGGAACAAAATAAAATGAAATTGCACCGTGTTAATAAAAATAATCAGTTTTTCGGGAGAAAAAAATCTTATCGTAGAATAAAGTTCGTGCTGTCCTCTATAACTTCCTATATGAAGTCTTCAAACTCAGTTTATTGGTGAACCTTGAAGAAGTTTAATTAAATATATTCTATAATATAGTCGAATAAATATAGAAATGAAGTTTCACTCTCAAGTTTTTCGTGCGAATGACAACCCCATTCGCTCAAACAGACGACTACTGTCAATAATAGATAACCGGTAGGTGTGCCTAACCTAATAGTGGCGAGGCACGTTCCAGGGCTCAACGGAGTAGAGGTTTTACATCATATAGTTGAGACATGATAAGATTTAGTTCAGCTGATGATTATACAAAGAGCATCAGATTTCTGTTAACTCTAAAAATACTAAAATTACCTCCCGTGGGCTGAAATGTGCGAGAATTAAGGTACATGAGACACAATTACCTTTGCTACCATATTGAAGCTACACTTCTTATTTCGATGATTACTATACAGATTCTTTACTTTAAGCTTGTGTGTATGTTTGATTTGTAAAGTAACCAAAGTTTCCTTTGTTTATTTCTTTTCCTGCAAGTTCCTCGTTAATGCCTAATTGGGTTAAACCTAATTTGCAACCACTTTTTTTTGAGCTATGATATGCTAGAATGAATAATGATATAGAAGACTTAAGCACAAGCTAATGTTTATACATTTTTATCTGTTATCTATGCATTTGATTAAGGCCTGTCTGCTTTGTTTCTGCATCCTAAGCTCAACCCTCTCTGCCCCAACAGGTATAGCAGGAGCGGAACAAGGTCCATCAATCCCTGACTTGAGTAAGGACACCGCAACAGAAGAATTCGTTATGAACGAACTTGTGGATTTAAGAAGAGAATACCCTCCGTTTGAAGACACATACACTGAAATAACCGTTGATCATCGGGATTCGTTGACAATTAACTACTTAAAAATGAAGGCAAAAGAATTCAAAAAAGTTAGGATTTCAGCTGAAGACAGCCAAACATATTTCATTTTGAATTATATAAAGAATGATAAAGATAGTGAGGCGTTTTTTGTAAATGAATGGGATTTTAAAAATGTTGAAGAAAACCCGAATATTGCAATCAATATCCCCTTGACATCAGAATTAGTCCAAAACAAACCCGATGGAACTGGATCCGTGTCGGCATCATTAAACGTGGGACTTACATCCAAATATAAGCAGAACGGAGTATTTAACTTTCAGATTTCCCCAAGTCTTCTGGTGGCGGCAGTACCAGGACTCACGTTAGGTTTTCAAATTCAGTATACTAGAAAAGCCTCCAAGATCATCACCATGTCAACTACTATCAGTGGTACCGTTTCTTGTAGCGCTAAAGATGGCCGTTCAGTTTATTC
>JAKTWY010000042.1:0-62631 GCA_030582335.1 Yamadazyma nakazawae | reverse complement strand
AGGCTTCTACTATTTCTAGAGGTGCTGTTCCAGGTCAAAAGGCTGGTTTGATTGCTGCCAGAAGAACTGGTTTGTTACGTGGTTCTCAAAAGACCCAAGATTAAATTTAATAGTTTTACTACATGTGCATTAATACAAACGTACGATAACCTGAAAAGATGTAGATTAATCTAGAAATCGGAGATGGAATTTAAAATTGTAGAAAGCTTCAACTTCATAATGTATACCGTAATAAATATTAAGAGCTGATAAAATTAATGTATCTCCTCTAATGGTTCGATTAACTATATAATATTTTGATGTTCTTCATGTCTCAACTCATCTTCCACTCAAATTAGCGTATTCCAATTATATCAGCTTGTCCTTCTTGTCTTATATTATCCCACGGACTTCTGCTTGTATTTACATATCAATCCTCAAAAATAAATTTACGAATAAAAGTTCAACTTTCAAAATGTCTCGTATGTAATATGAGCTATATCCGGAAAATGACATTACCTCTGATCGATACCTGTTATTGCTTCCAAATGTTATTGAAATTCTTTCCCTTGTTCCTTGTCTCTGTTTCTAATTTATTAGTCCATCTTTCATGCTCACATTTTATGTTTATTTCCGTTTCGCTCCCTTCCCCTCCGTAAGGATGTGGCTGCAAATCTCTCAATCTCTTGTTTCTTCGCTTTCTCTCACAAACATACAGCCCTTCCGCTCTTATGACCCATGTTTACTTTATCCTATTACCCTTTACTTTTATCTACTTGGGTTTTAAGATTTCCAACCGGCGCCATCTCCGATATGTGAATCTTTTGGTGCCTTGCCTCCTGTATAGTGTCTTACTTATGGATACGCGGAACGTGTGTACAGGAATACGGAGACACAACTTTCAGGTATACAAACCCTTGTAATCTATTTTTTGTTAGAGGGAGAATATGAGTCATACGGGGATAGCCCAAATCAGGAATTCTGCGACAGGTGTAACTTAGAGCTCGGTTATGTCATCTTAATGTCTGCCCTTAGACTCAAAACAAATGCATCTTCCTTAATATTGATATTAAACATATTCGCAGTTGAGCCGTACATATAAAAAGCGAAGGTGAATTTATATAAAGGCGCTGCTATCTGCGCAGTGAAATTTTCTAAAATAATCCTAAAATCTATCAATAATTATTATGGTGGAAAATATAGGTTATAATGGTGCTACGTCTTCTCTGTCTAGCTCATGTCCCATATGGGACTTTGATGACGTGACTTCTTGTGCCAAAGACCAGTTCCTTAATTACAAGGCCCCTTTAATCCCATTAGCTATATCAGTAGCGGTATTTTCGTATAATTCAGTACAAAGTTTATGGAGGAAAACAATTCAACTCACGGATGAAAATAGACCACTTTTGGCTGACCCTCCTACCTCTTATGAGAACACCAATGAGCCAGATATTTATGAAGATATAAGAGCCAAACATTTTGACCTTCTTAGATTAGATAATACCGATGAGAGTGGTAAACCTCATGGTCACACCGTGGAAGTTTTTAAAGATACGACCGAAAGACTCAAGCTCAGTGTGGAGTATTTCACATTGATTGGACAATTGATAGCTGCTATATTAGTATTTGTCTTACCTGAATTTTCTATAGAATTTTCGCTTAAAAGCAAAATTGTAAAGTTAGCATTCTGGACTTATTTGGCATTTATTGGTACTTTGAGAATCGCTAATGCCAGTAAGACGAATATTAAATTACCAAACATGTTTGCTCATTCAGTAATATTGTACCTATTCAATATAATCCCTGCTGTTTTAACTTTCAGATCTGCATTGGTTAAATCAAGTTATAACCACCACGTTAAAACTTACTATGTTGTGAATTTCGTATTCAGTTTTATCCTTCTTGTACTTGGTCTTACAGCTAGAATTGGGGATAAGCCATCCCGAATCTATGTCACTAACGATGCTTCTCTGCCATCTCCTGAAAAGACGTCTAGTATTTTAGCTTTTGTTACCTACTCATGGATTGACCCATTGATTTGGTCTGGATTCAAGAAACCATTAACTAAAGAAGATATTTGGAGTTTAAGTGAAGATGACTATGCCTTGAAAGTCTTGCAAGGTTTTGAGGCGGTCAAGTCTACTGTTAGTTTCTCCTTCAAGATTTTTACTCACTTCAAGTTCTTGTTCTTTTTGCAAGCACTCTATGCTGTCATTCAATCATTTTTAACCTTTATTCCTACCTTATTGTTGAAAAAAGTTTTGGAATACGTTGCTGACCCTACTTCATTGCCTAAAAATGTTGCTTGGTCTTTGGTTCTTTTGATGCCAGTAGCGAAGGTAATTGACTCCCTTACTTCTGGTGCTTCATTGTTTTTGGGTAGAAGAGTTTGTGTGAGAATGAGATCTATCATTATTGCTCAGGTTTACGCTAAGGCATTGAGAAGAAAAATCACTGTTTCTATTACTGGTGATGATTCAAACGAATCAGGTAACGATAAGAAGGACGATAAGAAGGACGATAAGAAGAATGATAAGAAGAATGATAAGAAGAATGATAAGGATGATAAGGATGACACTCAGGAAGAAAAGAAGACCGCTGAACTAGGTGCAATCATTAACTTGATGGCTATTGATGCTTTTAAAGTCTCTGAAGTTTGTGGTTACTTGCACTTTTTTACCAGTGCTATCGTAATGATTTTTGTTTGTCTTTATCTCTTGTATGATTTGATTGGCTGGTCGGCTTGGATGGGTACTTTGGTCATATTTGCAATTCTTCCAATCAATTATAAAACTGCTATTTGGTTAGGTAATTTGCAACAGAAAATGTTGAAAACTACCGATAAGAGAATCCAAAAATTGAACGAAACTCTTCAGAGTATTAGAATTATCAAGTTTTTCGCTTGGGAGGATAAATTTTTTGACCAAATTATTAAGATCAGAGAAAAGGAAATTCATCAATTGATGTTAAGATGCATTTGCTGGGCGGCGTCTTCTATCCTTTGGTTTTTAACTCCAACATTGATCACTTTAATTTCTTTCTACTGTTACACTATTCTTGAAGGTAATGTCTTGACTGCTCCTGTTGCTTTCACTGCATTATCTTTGTTCACCTTATTGAGAGGTCCATTAGATCAGTTATCCGATATGACTGCTCAGATTATGCAATCCAAGGTTTCTTTGGATAGAGTTGGTGCATTCTTATCTGAAGCTGAAACTTCAAAGTACGAACAGTTGTCCACCAAACCTGCTCCTGGTTCTTCCAATATCGGATTTGAAAATGCCTCCTTTACTTGGAACAAGAATGAAGAAAACGCTTTCAAGTTGAGAGATTTAAAAATCGCTTTCCAAGAAGGTAAATTGAACGTCATCTTTGGTCCAACTGGTAGTGGTAAGACTTCTTTGTTGTTGGCTTTATTAGGTGAAATGGATTTGGTTGAAGGTAAAGTATTTTTACCAGGCATTATTCCAAGAGATGAATTAATAGTTAATCCTCAAACTGGTTTGACTGACTCTGTTGCTTATTGTGCTCAAAGTGCTTGGTTATTGAATGATACTATTAGAAATAACATCATCTTTGGTTCTCCATTCAACCAAGACAGATACGATAAGGTTGTTGACGCTTGTGGTTTATCTAGAGATTTCGAAATTTTGTCCGCTGGTGATGCTACTGAAATTGGTGAGAAGGGTATCACTTTGTCTGGTGGTCAAAAGCAGAGAGTTTCTTTGGCAAGAGCTTTGTACTCTAATTCCAAGACTGTCTTGTTAGATGATTGTTTGTCAGCAGTTGATTCTCACACCGCTTTATGGATCTATGAAAATTGTATTTCTGGACCCTTGATGAAAAACAGAACTTGTATTTTGGTTTCTCATAATGTGGCTTTAACTGTTCAGAATGCAGATTGGGTTGTTCTCTTAGAAAATGGAAGGGTTAAAAAGCAAGATACTCCTCAAGTTTTATTGAATTCAGGTGATTTGGGGTCTGACGATTTAGTCAAGTCTTCTGTATTGAACTCAAAGAGTCAATCAACTGATGACTTGAATGCGTTATCTAAAGAAAGTAAAAACGCAGACTTGAAGGCTAAGTCAGCTGTGATTGAAACCAAATTGAAGGCACATAAAGATAAACACACTGAAGAAACTGAAGCTGTGAAAACTGATGGTAAATTGATCGAAGAAGAACTGAAATCTGAAGGTGCTGTTTCCTCATCGGTGTACCTTAATTATTTACATTTCTTCGGTGGTTGGTTCACTTGGACCTCCCTTATATCCACCTACGTTTTATCTCAAGCTATCTATATCTTGCAATCCTGGTGGTTAAGGCAATGGTCTTTGGAAAGTGAGGGCTCTCACGAAGTTGTTTCTATTGTTTCTTACGGTATCACTGCTTTAAAACCTATTTATGAAAGTATCAGACAAAACTATGCTGTCAGCAGCTTGATTGATACCAATGAGGCTGTGAACAGCTTCAAGGAAGAAAACTCCACCACGTACTATTTGGTCATGTATGGTGTTATCGGACTTGCCTACTCACTTATTGCTTCTGGTAAAGTTTTGTATACTTTCTACACTGGTGTTGATGCTTCCTCTAGAATGTTTGTCAAGGTATTGACCACTGTATTGAATGCTAAATTAAGATTTTTTGATAAGACACCTATTGGACGTATTATGAACAGATTTTCTAAGGATATGGAGGCCGTCGATCAAGACTTGACTCCTTTCGCTGAATATGCTTTCATCTGTCTTGTTGAATGTGCTTCCACTTTATTACTTATTGTTTTCATTACTCCTGGATTCTTGATATTTGCTTTCTTTATTTCTGGTGTCTACTATGTCATTGGTCTTATGTATGTCACTTTATCCAGAGAATTGAACAGATTTGAAGCCGTCTCCAAGTCTCCAATCCACCAACACTTCAGTGAAAGTTTGTCTGGAACAGCTACTATTAGAGCTTACGGCGTTGAGTCAAGATTCATGAAACAAAACTTGAGTAAGATCGATACCAACAATAAGCCATTCTTCTATATGTGGGTTGCCAACAGATGGTTGTGTTTTAGAGTTGATTTTGCGGGTGCTTTAGTTATGTTCTTCGCCGGTATTTTTGTCTTGTTATCCATCGGCAAGATTGATGCCGGTTTGGCAGGTTTGTCTTTAACCTACGCTATTGCCTTCAGTGAAAGTGCTTTATGGATCGTTAGACTCTATTCTAACATTGAAATGAACATGAACTCTGTTGACAGATTGCAAGAATACTTTGATATCGAACAAGAGCCACCACATGAGATCCCAGAAACTGAACCAAAGTCTTCTTGGCCAGAACAGGGTGAAATTGAAGTTAAGGATGTTTCTTTAAGATACTCAGCAGAATTGCCAAGAGTTATCAAAAACATTAGTTTCCACGTCGAACCAAGAAACAAAATCGGTATTGTTGGCCGTACTGGTGCTGGTAAGTCTACAATTATTACTGCATTCTTTAGATTCTTAGACCCTGAAACTGGAAGTATACATATTGACGGTGTTGATATTTGCAAGATTGGTTTGAAGAGATTGAGACAGGCTATCACTATTATTCCACAAGACCCAACTTTATTCACTGGTACTATAAAGTCCAATTTGGATCCGTTCAGTGAATACGGTGATCCGGAAATGTACGAGGCTTTGGTTAGAGTTAATTTAATCACCCTCCAAGAATTAGAAGCTTATAAACTCAATCCATCTTCAAATGCTAATGAAAACAGCAATCAATTCTTGAATCTTGAATCTCAAGTCACTGAAGGTGGTGGTAATTTGTCTCAAGGACAAAGGCAATTGATGTGTTTAGCTAGATCCTTGTTGAGAAGTCCGAAGGTTATATTATTAGATGAAGCTACTGCATCTATTGATTATGAATCTGATGCCTTAATTCAGAGAACTATTAGAGATCAATTCTCCAGCTCCACAATTCTTACTATTGCTCACAGATTGAGATCTATTATTGATTACGATAAGATTTTGGTTATGGATGAAGGAAGAGTAGTTGAGTATGAAGATCCATACACTTTAATCGCCAATAAGCAATCCTTATTCTATAGCATGTGTGATAACAGTGGTGAGTTAGAGACGTTGACAAAGCTCGCAAAAGAAGCCTTCGTTGCACAGAAGAATTCTCAAAGACTGAACTGATATATGGTTGATTTAGCATAATTTAATATGTATTCAAAAATTTGTTGCGTAGATTCTCTTAATAGTTGGTGTTTTCCATGCGCAAATGGCTGCAAACAGGGAAGTTAACACTTCGCGATTTCTTATCAAGAATTCCATGGCATCGTTAAAGAATATCTTCTCTCGAGTCATGTCTTCTGTACGAGCAGGTTATAAAAAACTTGATTCAGAAATCGTGGTAAGAGAAGTGGGTTTCGAGATCAACAATGACAGTTCTACTGCCCTTTTAGCTTCTGAGGATGATCCTCTCGAACCGTTACACGCTCTTGGTGAACTTGAAGAAAGTCCTCACGGTAGGCATTTGGGCATATTCTCCACTATGGTAATCTTTATAGCGAGAATTGTAGGCTCGGGGATTTTTGCCACTTCTTCTGTTATTTATGAGAGCTGTGGCCGATCTCCTTGGTTGTTTTCTTTGGCTTGGGCTTTAGCTTACATGGTGGCCCTTTGTGGAATGTATGTATACTTAGAACTTGGGCTGTTGATACCAAGAAGTGGAGGTACAAAGGTATTTTTGGAATCCATATACGATAAGCCATTCATGTTAACAACGGTTGTTTTCCTGATCTATTCTGTCATTTCTGGTATAGTTATACTGAGTTTGTTGGTATTCGGAGAATACTTTTTGAAGACATTTGATATAGAGTTCACTGAATTGAGGTCACGTTTGGCTGCGGGGGTACTACTTTTTATAGTATGTTTCTTCCATTCATTCGGTACAAGATATGGAGTTTTTGTACAAAATGCACTTGGAGCCATGAAGATAGCGTTGTTGTTCTTGCTCTTATTAACTGGTCTTTATGTTCTAATAATCCCTTCATCAATCACAGGGATAAGTCAAACACTCACATGGGATAGATTCTTTCTGTCTCCTGAGAAACCTGTCACCGTTTCCTCTTTTTCGAATGCGATTATTATGGCCAGTTTCACTTTAGCTGGTTGGAATATGGGCCATGCCAGTTCCAACGAAGTCAAGAATCCTGTCCGCACATATAAGATAGCTGGCCTATCTTCTATGTTTTTGATTTTCCTTGGTTACAGTGGGATAAATTTCAGCTATTTGAGTGTATTGACCAGTGAAGAGTTGGCTAGTGGTGGTAACTTAGTAGGTTCACTCTTGTTTGAAAAAGTATACGGTGAAAATTTCGGTAGACGGTTTTTGACTTTTTCCATTGCTATTTGTACGGCCGGGAACTCATTTGTAGTGGTTTACTCCGTATCTCGGGTAAGCCAGGAAGTATTTAGATATGGCATTCTACCTTTTTCCAATTTCATGGCTTCTAATAGACCTTTGGGGACACCTTTGAGATGTATTTCGCTTTGCTTCTTTTTGACGATCTCAATTCTTGTTGCAGCTCCTACGGGAGGTGTTTATGCGTACATCGTTTCTACTGAAGGATATCCTGTTAGTATATATACTTTCTTTGCAGCTTTGGGGGTCCTTATCTTGAGAAGAAGATATCCACATATCAAAGCACCAATAAGAGCAAGTATTGTTGGAACTGTATTCATCATGATAGTTATGGTGTATGTAACAATTGCTCCTCTTGTGTCTGGAGAAACGCCCAATCCTAAAGGTACTGAGAATTGGATGCCATATCCTTTATTCACCTGTATTTTGGTCTTCATTTTTGTGACCTACTGGCTCATCATGTTCAGATTAAGACCATGGCTAGGAGAATACACTTTGATTCCGGAAACAATTGAGTTAGAGGATGGTTTGTCAGTTAAGAAATGGGCTAAGGTTGCGCAAATAGCCTTATAGATATTTTAAATTAATAGAGACTCATAACAGACACTACAAGTACATCATTTTATTCTTTCAGTTTTATTCATTGAAAACTAGAATTATTCACTCATTCGCTATGATTTTATCCACTCTCTTGATCAAGGAGTGAATTTTTTTGTTTCCCATAATTTTACCAAGAGTAGCTCTTAATTCATCTTCACTTAAGTAAGCCATCACCAGGCCAAGGTCATCAATTGAAATCTTGCTAACTTCAACTTTCTTATCCGTTTGAGTACTAGACTCTACGCTTTTATTTTTTTTTCCTGGTTTTGGCAATTGGTTGGGGTGTGAGATAGAAGTGACGCTATTTCGATTTTGATCAAAGTTATAAGCATGATATTCCAAGGTGCTCGGACTATTTTCAACTGTTGTTGTGGATAAATGATACTGTTCCACTTGTTCATGTAACAAGATAGTGGAAACTTGTTGATGATTTTTGTTTCTAGAAGTATCTTCACCAAACAGGTTTTCAGAAGTTAAATAGCTTGATCTAGCTGAATTGTTATTCAAATGGGTGGTTGACATACAATTTCTTCTATTTGGCTTATAAACTCTACTCTTTCTAGCCGAATCTCCGTGGGATGAAGGAACAGCAAAGCCAAACTGAGATGATTCGCTAACGCTACTTTCAAACAGCGTCCCTGCTTGGGAATCCAACAAACTCAACTGTGACACCGCCTGAGAATTCAATTGTGATCCTACTTGAGAATCTAAACCAATTTGGGAATCTAAACCCAATTGTGAATCTAATTGTGAACCAAGGGGATCGATCTGGGATTCAGATTCTATCAATGTCATTTGAGAATTCATCTGAGAAGCCGGAAGACTATCAAAATTTTGGGTGCTTTCGCCACTTTTCTTACTTTTAAGTCCAAGCTCTTGGATATGGTGTACACACAAGTTATATTCCACTCTACTTGAAAAACTTATTTGGAACCTTTTCAAAACTTTACCAGTCGATCTGACTTGTTTAAATCCAATAGCAGGATAGCGCTGGATGAAAGTTGAATTGGAATCACCTTTGTATATTTTAGTTCTCTCTAGGCAGCTTCCCCTATGATAAATGAAAAGATCGACATGCTCTGTCGATTTTATGAATGTGACAGATAATGCCGTTCTTTGGGGATAATGATACCACGAGTTTAGGGCGACTTTCGTAGGATCTACCCCTTCAATTTGTGGTGTGTCAACTAGGATAAGCTTCGAGAACTTCCTGATATCAAATGATGACACCAAAGACATTATTTTGTGTATTGACGTAAAATAATTTAGTGTAGACCCTTTGTTTACGGATGAAATGATAGATTTTTTTCTCAGGCTGCAAAAAAAAACTATCTAATCTGTAAAATTTGCAACTTGGAAATAAGAATGGAAGATTTTTGGAGGATAGAGAAATGTTAAATTTCTAAAAAAATCCGACATATACGTATAATCATTCTAAATTTGATAAAAACTTATTAAATGATCAAAATTGCTGATCTTTATTTATTTTGGCTATCTCTTTATTATTCATCTCGTATATCTCTATTGTAAATTTCCCGATCGCGGCTAATTATAATGCATTCCGAGTCAATGAGCTTGGTGCTAAGTTACCTTTCGCAATTTGACAACCACCTTGCGTCCATTCTCGCAAGAAGCTCCTTCACAGAGAATCTATTGGTCACTTCTACCGGTAGGTACATTTCAGAGTTCATTGTGGTAGCGTCTGTATTTCTTTTGAGCTATGAGTTATTTTACTGGTCCGGAATATATATGGGATTATGGGAGTATCATGCCAAAGATATATTCACAGAAATACCTGTTCATTGTGCTCATGTATATGTTCGTTTCAATGTCTCCAAAAGAGCTAATAAAGTAACAGTAGAGGAATATTACACACTTAAGCAGAAGAGTAAGTACAATTTCTTGAATTGGAACATTATATCAGAGAGCAAAGCTAAAGCCTTCGATAGAGAAGAATTTGTGAAATATCATTTTGAATTCAGCCCAGAAGACTTTGAGATGAATTCAGACCCAGAGTTTGGGTCTAGTATCATTCACTTAAGAAATAAGATTTTAGACCTTTTTAATTCCTCAGAGTTATACGACGAGTTCAAGTCTAACTCCATTACTTGTGATGACGTGCTCATATTCAACAAATGGTCAGAAAAAGTAAAAAAGGAAAGAAACGAAGAATATCTTGTGAAATGTAATATTGAAACAGGTGATACTATCGATTGTATTGTACTTTATTAAAAATATAAGACTTGAGTTATAGGAATTCATCATTCAATTCATACTTTTTCTCCTTAATTAAATTCAACTCTAGCATTCTCTGTTCGGTAGCAGCCCAAAGTTTTACGACTTTTTCAAGTTTAGATTCATGCGCTAACGCTTCTAATTTATTAGCTTCATCTTCTAATGCTTCATCTTGTATTCCCTCCTCTTTATTTTCGTGGTCCAGAGAATCCACGAATGAGTCATCAGATATAGTCCCAGAATCGTCGTCTATGTACACTTGCAAAGTTGTTAGATCAACGTTATTCATATTGAAACCTTCACCGTGTTGATTATTCTCCCTCAATTGTTCGTATCGAGCTTGATCTTCACCTATGCTATCTAAATCATCAATCTCAGTATCCTTAAGGTTCAAAATAGCTCTGTTAACCAACTTATGGCATTGTGCTCTCAAAGATAAGTCAAACAAAGATCTAAGCTCATCTGGTAAATCTTTTTGGTCCTCTATAGACCCAATTGAGGGATCAAAATTAAAGCATAAAAGACTCATAGTTATCTCAAGCTCTTTCAACAATTTATGTGACTTGGTTACTTTGTTGATCAAGTTTGTTCTCACGAATGTCAAGATATCTCCGAGGAATTGCTTTTCGGTTTCTGTGTTATCGTCTTTTTCATTGAGCTTGTGATGACGAATCATTTCTATGAGATTGAGACGGAGTAGCTTAAAATGTAGCAAGTTATTTGAGTCGAGAACACTGGGAAAGTACTCACTAATCTTTTCAATAGCAGATGTGATTGACCCTTTCAAGATCAAATATTTTATCTCTCTCCGTTCGTTGATGGTAGAAAATCCCTGACTGGCTTTAGTCTTCGCAGTGACATGACCCGCATGACTACTTTTCTGAATACTATGAGTTCTTAAAGTTTCTAAAAAGGAGACTTTATCCGAATTGTTCAACTGCTGCAATAAGGAGATCGAGGTGGGGTCGAGACTAGGTCCTTTTTCGCTTGAAAATAGTTCAGTACTGGTTTCCTTGGCGAATGTTAAGGCTGCTTCCTTGTACCCCTCTTGAATGAAGTAGTTCAAAATAAGCTGATTTATCTTCGGTTTGTAAGATAATGCAGCTACCATTGTATTGCTACTAATGTGGATAGAATGTGGTTAAGATTATGCGAGTTCGCGATAAGATATTTTATATGGGTCTATACAAATTTAGACAGTTTCAGGCATACGTAACATCAAAACTACAGAAGAAGTCCACCCGAGGAAATTTTTTGCTCCTTTTGCTTCACCAGTGATGTCGTCGTATTGTTCCCATACGAATCCTGTTCTCTTCCATTCTTTAAAGATATTGTCCACAAGGTTTATACGTAAATCATGGTAAGCTTCACTAATCTTCTTTTGCAACTGTTTAGGCATATTGATAGATTCTTGCTTATAGAATTTCAAGGAATCTAAGGTGAGGTAATTTATGTGGATCCAAATAGGAGACCTCCAATAGTTTTCACCAGTTCTATAAGTTGGATCGGATTTAGAAACTGATCTAAGTCCGAAATTTGTCCAAAGCTCTTCTGGGTTGGTGATAAAATCTACCAACTTTTCAAGCTTTTCGAATTCATCAAGTTTTAGCATCTTTGTGATGAATGGAAAAAGTGAAATATAGCCTTTATAGCACACAAAGATGTCCTCATCATCGTCATCTACAGATTTATCACAATAGACCCCGGCCTCTTCAGACCAATGAACCGCATCAAGATCTTTGATGATTCTGTCTTCAATCTCCTGATATTTTTCAACATCTTCTTTCTCACCCATTACACGAGCGATAAACTTTATCGATCTCGTCATTACACCAATCCATGAAAGTAGATCGACGTTCAATTCCGCAATATCAACAGGTAATGCCCTAGGATAATCATCTAAGCCACTCGCCAAAGAATGGGTGATAGTACGTCCTCTCCATCTGTAAACTTCCATATCTTGTGTCCTACCAAAATCTTCAAGATATCCCTTCTGCGTACGACGGAACATATCATAATGTGCCTTTAATTTAGGGTATAATTGTCTAGTATAATTCTTCAATATTGAAGGGTTTGATAGAATTAATACACCCAAGTCTTCTTTATCGAGAGTTTCTTCGAATTCACCAGTATCATCCACTTGATTAGGGCGCTCGAGCTCTCCGAATTCTTCGTCTTGTAGGTGTTCCAAAAGATAAGTGAAAGTCAACATTAAAGTTGGAGGGTTTACAATTTCTGGACTTTGAACCTGAAATTCTTCTGGTACTCTCGCTCTCAGTTCTGGACCAAGAATTTGTTCCCTTGCTATCCACCCATCTTCATCTGTGAGTTTAAACCATGACTCAAGAATATCAAACGATAGGTCAGAATCGTAATTTAATAATGGAAGTAAATGGAATCCCTCGTCCCACAAAAACCCTCTTGGAAAGAAAGGTCTAGAAGGAACCAATGTAAACAATTCATAAGGACCTTCTGGTTTACCCTCCAACTTGAAGTCTTCAAAAGTTTCTTCGTCTAATTTGGTTTCACGGTCAACCAATTGATCTCCATAGAAATAGGAAATTCCCCCTAGTAACCCCGAAAGAATTTCTTTGGCAAAAGGCTTATACTCATCGCTATCAAAAGGTGCAACTAAGTCGAAATGCTTTTTGAACTTATTGTGAAATTTACTCAAAGCTACAGTGGCCTTCTCTTCGAAATTTTCTTTTGTTACTTTCTTGTCTCCTGGAGTATATGCATTATCATAGATGACAAAAAATTCACTTTCACCTTCAAACACTTGTTGAACGAAATGAAGATTACCTTCAAATTTGTGAACGTCTCTGAGTAAATAAGTTTGGTCTGGAGGTAGAGGTTTTTCACCAAAATATTCAAGTAATTCTTGGAGACACTCTTGAAGAATGGTACCAAAGATTTCTTTTGCTCTCCAGATTTCATCATTTGGTACCCTCAAGCTGATATGACGGGTTTTGGAAGGATCCACAAGTTTGTCCTTAACAATACGTTTAGGATGCTTGTTACTGCTTGAACCTTCAATACTCAACTTGAATAATCCTAATTCATTGGAGGCACCAGCTAAATGTACCGATCCATTGTACATTCCGTTGATTTCCCTATCCATATCAAGTCTCAAAAATCCATCTGTGGTTGGTTCAGCGTAAACGTTCTCTTCCATTGGTACACTTTCAATACCTGAATACCAAACAAAAGATGTTTTCACATTATCATATCCTTTTTGAGGTTTTGTCTTGATCTTGACTCCCCAGGAGAGACCATCTTCACTCTTGATGAAATCTATTATAAGTTTTATATGGTTTTCTTTGTCAATAATCACCTGACGTCCACCGGTTCTTGGATCATAGTATACCCAATTGGCTTTTTTCATAGGATCATTTTGTTCATAAAAATGCCTGACTTTCCCAATTCCTCCATGGTTATCAACATTGAACCACATCAATCCAGAAAGCAAAGATCTAGGGATTCGAGGTCTGATACCAAAGTACAAACCCGATCTATATGGACCCCACAATAATGAGGAATCTGAAAGTTTCTTATACTGGCCCGAGAGAGATGGATCTTCCTCAACGTCCTCAGATGCAGTGAGATCAAACTCAAACTGTTGACCTGCTATAACACGAAAGTAAAGGAATACAAATATCCAAAACCAATGCTTCATAATAGAGTAAGTAACTGTCTAAAAATTGGTACCGAAAAATACCACAGGTTCGGCGCGGAACAACTGAGCCTACCAGATCAAGCCAACTGCAGCCATGAACAATAGGATGCTTCGAGATTCATTAGTCGAACTTAGTCCTTGTGTTTCAATAATGAGAGTCTTATCAAACTGAACCCAGAATTACTCGATTATCCTGATTATCCTGTTTCCTGTGTCTTTGAAGCTTATCCCCTTGCACTGGCTGCAATTCTTGCAGCCAACGCGTCGCATTGAAAAATTACCCAGCACTCTAACAATATATTATGTGGCCTCATAAGACAGGGCTTGGGGTACAACTAGCATACGGTGTTAATGGAAGTGGCATTACGGTTATGGAAAATCTGGGGAATGGAGAATCAGATCCAAAATTAAAAGATTTAGTTCTCGAACATGCCATTTCTGCCGAACCTCAGATATGTCAATTATCATCAAATGTGATAACGCTAATAGATAAACAAACCAATGAACTGAACTTTAAATACCAAACCCATGACACCAAGAATAAAAAGGAAGTTAAGAAGTTTGCTAAACAGCTTGATCTGGCAGTTCTGAGTAAGCTCCTCCAGACGTACAAAGTACCGTCAGAGATAATAAATAGTAGCGATGCTTACGATCCAACATTCGGTAAAGGCATTGAGTTCTTCCATGTGAGGTCTAAGAGTTCTAAAGGAAAACCATTAATGGTAGCATATGCATCGGGAAGTATCGGCCACACGTTGAATGTAGCTATGGTAGAAGCCTCTGTAAAGGAAGGTGCAAGAGACTTCTACTCACCCAAATTTACTCAAACCGTAGGTCTAGAACTTGATGAGCCTATTAAACAGATTGAGGCACAGAAACAACTCAATTGCCGCAATGTAAAAGCAGAAGACAACGTACTTGTAAGAACAGAGAGTAAGATTTATATCCTTAACATCTCTCATAATATGGATATACCTGTTCCAGTAACTTTAAGTTTAGTAGACAAACTTAGCAGTACTGATCTTAAAGGATATGCGTTCGCTGATGCGGTGTGGAGTCCCAACCAAAGACCTAATTTTCTTGTACTGGATGTTAAAGGTAATGTTTTCGATGTCAAGTTGGTTAACGGAGTGACTATCAAAACAACAGAAATCACATTAGAAGACGAATACCAGGAATCTGAAAGGATTTTTGAAAACACCCTTCAACTATCTAATTGGCGAAAAGTACTTTGGCCTAAACAGGATACTATCTTGGTTGCAAATAGAACATCACTTGTTAAGATTGACTTGAAAACGAAACAAGCGGAGAAGCTTGTTACAGCGGAGACATGGTCTAGGATGAGAGACATGCAGGTACCCAGGTGGCAAGATCAATTCATGTTTATTCTTACATCCAGAGAAATTATTTGGTTAGATATCACCGACGATCCCAAGAGATTAATATCTTGGAAACATTTTTTGAACGAACTGGATCCTTCACTTAGGTTGACAATTACGAGAGAACAAGATAAATTTGTATGTCTCATAAATTCCCTGGCATCGCCTTTGGTTCTTTGTTGTAGTTTTGGGTATAAAGATGGTCGCCCGTACTTTTTATCGTCTCCTTCTTTAATATATCTACAATTGAAGGATGTTCCCATCCAATCACTTTCTTTGGTTCTTTTGGATCAAGAATTCTATAAGGGCCACTCAAAATCAAAAGATGCACGAATGAATACCTCAAATTTTCAAGGGAAATTCAAAGGCCCTGTTTTTGGGTTATTTGACTTGAGACTGAACTTAGAACTCAGCTTATGTACGTTGGGACACGAAGAAGATAAAGTTCAGGAAAATGAACCCGAGTCTTCTATAGATTTTAAAGAGCTCATTGAAAAGGTCAAAGATGAATCGATCCGTCCATACAAAGAGCTGTATTTCGAAAGTTTATCTCTGAAACTGTTAATACCGCTAGTGAAAGACATTACTGAATGCAAACAGATAGATGGAAAAAATGAAGAAAATGTTATCCAAGAGTATGCACTCCAGATAGGTGAGACTACCGATAAGTTTGTTGACGAAGAAAAGCTCAGAAGAATGGGCGACCATGATACGAGACCTCTGTACCGATCTTTGCTTGAATTGGCTCCAAACTTTCCAATAAATACCAGGAATCTCAGTGAACTAGATTCGATGATAGAACAATTAAAGGCATACTATGAATCAAATAATATTGAACTAAAGGATATGGCTGATTATTATTTCAAAGGTTCAAAATTAGTATCTAAAGAGCCGTCAAATAAAAGTGTTACTGGTTTATACAAACATTTGAGGAAAGAATACTACTCTAGGCCAGAAGTTAAACCTCAAACAAGGGTTTCTTCCGTTAGAAATTTAGCTAAGGTTATAGTATTAAGTTCGTTGAAACTAAAACCGGGTGATATAAGTAGCTATTATTTCAACCTTGTCCAAGAAGAATTGGAATCAGCGTCACAGAGTACAAAAGCTATCTTGAGGGACTGGGATCTCGATATTTCAGTCCCTGATGGTGTACCAACATTGGTAGATACTCAAAGGGACTCTCAAATGGTTCCTTCTATCAACATCACGTCACAAGTACCTTCCATAAACGTTGCATCTCCAGCAAGTCAAAAGAAAAAGAAGAAAAAGGGTAATATGAGGAAACAGCTACTAAGTTCACAATTCTCTCAAGCATCTCTTTCGAGACCAACAAGCCAGGATTCAATGAGTTCAGCTAAATCCCAAAGAGAAGGATCAACTAAAGTGACTGGAATAAATAGCCAAATCGGGAGTTCTCAAGATACTGTAAAAAACTATAACCAAGCTAATTTCGCCTCACAATTAAACTCACTGAATAGTCAAGCTCATGATTCCCAAAAAAGCTCAAAAGACACTCAAACATTAAAGAAAAAGAAAAAGAAGAAGGAAAAAGGCGATAAAAAAGAGAATTCACACAAGAAACATAAGAAGAAAGACGGAACTCAGAAATCATCTCAAGATACATCTTCCCAGGATGTAACACCACGTGAACCATCTCTATCTCTATCTCAATCTCAACCTACCTCTCTTAAGAGGCCGCTATCGTCAAGTCAAAAACACAAAAAGAAAAAGAAGAAACTTGGTTTCGCTTAATTAGAAGTGTATCATGGACCCATAGATGTGTATTATTATGTAATTTATTAGAAATATGTTCATTATCGTATCATATCATTGCGGAAGAGGTCTCTTCTTTTATTTTAAGTATCTGAGATGCTAATACTTCAGGATCCACTCCCTGATCAAGAAGTTTTACACATAATTGCAATGTTGTGTCATCTATCAGCCTAACATTTAAGAGTTTTGCTAACTCTATGACCATTTGGTTGGCATTTTCATTGGACATTCTTGAGACGCGATATTCAAGAGAAATTGAGACAATTTAGATCAAGTTAAGCTAGAAAATTTACAATAGTAAGTTAAGAAAAATAAATATACAATTGATTTAAGGCGACATAATACAAAATTATTTGGAAGGATCAGCTTCAAATCTTAAATCCCAGCCAATTTCAGGACCTAGCTTTGGTAAGTTTTCTGCTACACTTTGAACATCTTTATCACCTCTACCAGATAAGTTAATAACAATGTGTTGGTCTTCTGGCAAAGACTTCGCCAATTCAATACCTCCGTATATAGCATGAGAAGATTCCAAAGCTGGGATAATACCTTCTAATTGAGATAATAATTTAAAACCTTGCATGGCTTGGGCATCTGTAGCACCAATAAATTCGGCTCTACCTGTACTCTTCCAGTAGGCCAATTCAGGACCCACACCTGGATAATCAAGACCAGCCGAAATAGAGTGAGTATCATGTACTTGACCATCAGTGTCTTGTAATACGTAGGTTCTAACACCATGGAAGACACCTGGTTCACCAGCAGTTAAAGTGGCAGAATGACGCTCAGTGTTAATACCATCACCAGCAGCTTCAACACCAAGCATTCTGACGCCTTTTTCGTTTTCAAATGGTGAAAACATACCGGTAGAGTTGGATCCTCCACCAACACAAGCAACGACCGCATTAGGTAATTTACCGTCGTTTAATTCCTTAAATTGTTCTTTAGTTTCGTTACCGATAACACTTTGGAAAGTTCTAACCAAAGTAGGGTATGGGTGAGGACCAATAGCAGACCCAACAACGTAATGGGTAGTTTGCAAATGAGAAACCCAGTATCTGAAAGCTTCGGAAGTTGCATCTCTTAAAGTTTGAGTACCGTTTTTGACAGCAATTACTTTGGCACCCAAGATACGCATTCTGAAAACATTCAATGCTTGACGTCTAACGTCTTCAGCACCCATGAAAACAGTACATTCCATACCAAATTTAGCACAAGCGGTAGCAGTAGCAACACCGTGTTGGCCAGCACCAGTTTCAGCGATGATCTTAGATTTACCCAATCTTTTGGCGATCAAGACTTGGGCCAAGGCATTGTTAATTTTATGAGAACCAGTATGATTAAGATCTTCCCTTTTTAACCAAATTTGTGCACCGCCAGCGTACTCAGTTAACCTTTCAGCTTTGTGAAGAGAAGACGGTCTTCCAATGTATGAGTATAAACCACGGAATTCTTTCCAAAATTCTGGGTCTGCAATGGCACTTTCGAAACCTTGTTCCAATTCAGCCAAGCAAGTGTATAATGCTTCAGGAACGAATTGTCCCCCAAAGTCACCGAACTTTGGATTGTGTTTGTGTTCTTCTTCAAGAACTGGGATAACATCTTTACCATCTTTGCTAGTGTTAGAGTAAGTTTTTGGTGGGGTAGGGTTGTAATCTTCACCCAAGATAGTTCTAGCAAATTGATAGGCAGTTTCACCTCTTTTACCGGCGGGAGATTCAGAAATGGTAGTGATAAACTTAGAACCAATAACAACAGCATCGGCATCATTTCCAACTTGTAAGAAATGTTCTCTAGTAGAAACACCAAAACCCACAGCCAAAGGAGAGCCATTAGCGTATTTCCTAACTCTTGCACACAACTCAGGGATATCTTTGGAGACTTCACTCAAAGCCCCAGTTGGGGCCATTCTAGAAACAACATAAATAAACGAATCAGCAATTTCTCCCAATACCTTTAGCCTAGCATCACTGGTGGCAGGTGCAACCAATGGGACGTAAGTTAAGCCATATTTGGAACAAGTAGATCTAAATTGAATAGCTTCCTGTGGTGGCAAATCGACCACAATGTATCCATCAGCACCAGCAGCAGCGGTATCTTTAATCATTCTTTCTTCGCCATATTTCAAGATGGGATTATAGTAACCCATCAAGATGATTGGAACAGTAACACCGGCCTGTCTTGCCTTGCGAACCAAGTCCAAGCACATTGGGACAGTTACACCATTCTCTAAGGCTGTCACGTTGGCAACTTGGATAGTAGGACCATCAGCAATAGGGTCGGAAAATGGTACACCTAATTCAACGATATCAACTCCACCTTTTTGCAACCCTTGCAAAATTGGAATAGTATCTTCAATAGTTGGAAAACCAGCCGTGATAAAAGTAACCAAGGCGTTGCGGTTTTCTTGTTTACACTTTTCAAACGTATCTTTCAAAGCAGACGACATATTTGATATGGAAATACTTTTTCAGCTCTTTAAATATTATTATTTTTCACTCATGAGTCAGTTCAGGGTAAGTGATTCGCATTGGTGATAATTGATATGGTGCACTATGTAGAATTAAAACTAGACGATTAGATGTAGAGATAGATCCAAAACCAGGGATAAAATGTACGAAGTGAATGTACTTGTATACATTAATCATGGATATATGAGATCAACCGTGCAAAAGAATTAAAAAAATAACAATTTAGCCATGTATTATATTTGAGATTTTTATTCAATATTTACAATCAGATCTTGATAAAGACAAAATAGTCACATGAAAAACCATGGACTCGACTCCATGTATGTAGTTTATCGGAACAAGAAGCCTTGTGAGAATTATTTAGACCTTCCTTCCTGAGGGGTCACGCACGGGTAAACAATAGGAAACAGTCATTCTCATGAAATATATCAAGTACTGGCATTATTTTACAGTCTCAACTTGGTAAGACAGGATTCTTAGACTATAGTTGATTTAATTAGTTTGATTCCTTTTAATTAAATTACCAACTCTTCCATATACCAGTTTCTTTGATCTCACATCACTGAACCTACGCCAAGACTATACCTTCGAATACCCAGTACCTCAACATCAGCTCTTCTTAGCATGAATAAAAGATCATTTTTTAACGGTGAGTTTTGCAGACTTGAAGACGTTCAGGTTCTTGTCTATCTTATTCGAATTATGCTGAGGGATGACTTCCACTTCATGTCCAAGTTTTATCTGAGCGAGGTTTATAACAGGAAGAAGTCTATTATACTGTGTACAGTACTCCTTTATACTATCTTGTACCAATTTCAATCTGGCAGCAACTATTTGGTAGTAGTCGTTTTGGCTTGAGCCCTCTTCAATCGTTGCCAAAGTCTTTATAAATAAAGACATATCGTGTCTAAGGATATTTATTTCATGTTTTAATCTATCAATCTCCTTGTAGATAAGTTCGGGATCAATTTTACCAGAGGTTATGTCATCTATTTTTATCACTTCCGGTAACTGATTATCACTCATGGTTTAGACTGAAGGTGAAAAATCGCGACTTATCTCTTTCTTTCTTTAACAATCACATTTGTACCATCGATTCTCCAATTGATATCATAGTTGGCAACGAGTGACTCTTTATTCAATCCATTAGGTAGAAGACTTTGAAGGTAATGTAAATCAATATTGTAATACGATTTCTCAATATTGTTTATAAGCATTTCTACCATATCTTTAATACCAAATCTCATAATTGTAGACCTTGCGTTATCTACTTCAGCATTATAAAGCTTTATCCAAGTAAAGTAATCTCTCTTGTACCAACTCTTTATTACATTCAATACCTGTTTGTTCTCTCGATTCTTGAAATGCCTAAAATATAACTCAACTGCTTTGGTGTACTGTCTATTAAAATGAGCCAAATGAAGAGCTAAGAGAGTAACCACTTCGTCAAGCTCACTCTTACGGAGAAGTACCGATGAATCAGGCATAAGAAGATAATTTATAGATGGGATATACGTTTGATAGTGCCCGATACTGGCTGATATTCTTACAGAGAATAAGAACACTTTAACTGAAAATGAATCAGGTTTAGAATTCAATAACGCTTCTCTCAACTTTCTTAACGATGAAAGTATTGAATCTATAGATATATGTTTAACTTCAGGCTTCCTAGTCTTTTCACGACCGATAAACTCTCGAAGCTCTTTATTGAGGTCAGATGTAGATGTTTCACAGTAAGAAACAAAGTTATCGATAATGGTGTTAAAAAACGATTCTCTTTCTTTTCTACTTTTTTGGAGTCTATTATCTTCTCCACGGCTAACAAAGCCATACAGAGAGACAACTGGAGTTGCAAATCTTTGGGCCCTTTCACTGAGCTTGGATTGAGAGGTATCAGATGAATCATCAGCTGAGGGATCTGAGAGATTATTGGGGGGATCTGCTTCTGTTTGTGGATCATCAGAGGAAGATGATGAGGAATTGATTTTACTCCCGTTCCCGTAACTGGTTTTGGATCCTTGAATTCTATCATTGCCTCTACCCCTTCCTCTACCATGACTCCCTCTCCCTCCACCCCTACTTCTACCTCTACCGCGTCTACTATCAATACCTGCTTGCATCGCGCAAAATAATGTAATTAGTACTCTTGATAAATATAACGAAATGCTTGATAAATAATTTTAGTACATAGTCTATATATTACAATTTAGTTCTCTTGCCTCCAGTCAATGAGTTGTATGCAAAATTCAACATAGCTGTTAAGCAAATACACACTACCATGACTCCGAAGTCGAGCTGAAATATTGAAGAATAACACCCTCTTCCCTTCGAACAAACATGTAAACCTTCTACAGTCACTATAGAATTTGAATCGAATATGTTACCGAAAAGCTTTGTGAAATAGAAACTTGGAAAGATTGGAGCAAGACTCACAAACCCCCAGTTCAAAGAAAAGTTCTCCATACCAAAAAAGTCCCCGACTATTATAGGCATTATACAGAAGGTGAATCCATAAAAGAACCCAGTCATTAATGACATCCATACTAAACTGTCATAGGATGTTATGTTGTACCCCATGATCTGGGTAATCATCATGCCAATGGCAGGAACAAACAAAAGCCACGATCTTCTCTTATTGAAAGATTGGGTAATTATATCTCCGCATATACCAGATATCAATCTTCCTACACAATTTGTCGCAGATAAAAGCCCCACATGAAGCTGCTGGCTTCTCTGAATCACAGATTCTAGTTCATCTCTAGCCTCCGGAGACATTGAACTATCAAACGTGACACCTTCTCCAACTAATGCTTTTACTATGTATCCCACAGAGTATATGTACATTTGACCCATTGCAGCCATGAGTCCAGTAAGGATGAAGATCAACCAAAACCGTGGAGACCGGAGTATGTTACCTGACTCCACCACATCTAAGCTAGAAGAAGCCCCTGATAATGGACGCATTCTGGGAGATGAAAGATTAGAATGTGGAGCCAGAGAACTGGCGTTGGGAGAAGCCAACATTGCCATTTCAATACTAACAGAAGTGGATTTTTTGTGGGAGGGAGCCTTCAGTTTATGTTCTCTATCTGTCAATATAATACTTGGAGCACATATACAGAATATACCAAAAGTTGATAACGCTAAGAACCCAAGGAGACTTGAAGTATCCCCAGGATAGAAAGCAGATCCTACTACCGAATAAAATAATGCACTAAGTCCATACAATGCCAACGGTAAGGATGTAGCTACTCCCCTGATACTAGGAAAACTTATGGCACAACATTTCAAGCAGGATGAGTTTATAAATGTCAGACCAAAACCTACTGAAAACAATAAGAAACAAGACCATAACAACGAGGAGTATTTTGTATCAAATTGTCTTTTAAGTCCTAAGTACCCTACCATAATACACATACCTCCTATAAGTAAAGCATATGTATAACCGGTCTTGTCCACTACTTTACCAGACACAGGGCCTGCAAGTGCAACACCAATTGTTCCTGCCAACGCTATTTTCGAAGAGTCAGTTACGGAATACTCTAGTCTCGTTGCTAGTTGAGGACTATAAGAAGAATAAAGGTACATTGTACCACATATGAGACCGAGGAATGTACAAGATAAAAGAACCAATGCTTTTCTGGAAGTCTGTGGTCCCAGCATCTTGAAATCTGATCAATTGCTTCTTCGGTTTATTTGGTACCTGGAATCACACGAGCGAAACGCGCTAAATAGTTCGTAGGCTCAGTAAATGCAGCGAGAGCACGTAGCCAAGGATCCCAGTGCACATAAAATGATGCTCTCTGCGATGGTTCCATTACGAATAGCTTTCTTTGGAAGTGACAAATTTAGTATATCTTGCTTGTCTCGTATTTTAGCACTCCAGAAATCAAAACCAAGTCTTATACAGTCCGTTGATGTTATTTCTAGGAAGCTCAAACCTTTGAGCAAGAAAGTTAAAAAATCCCCAGACCTTCCCATTGGAAGTTTTGCAACATCTTCAAATCTCCAAATTTACAGAGCAGACACAAAGGATGAAATAAATGACCTTGCGTGCTACAAGTACGACTTGGCTATAGCTGTATCATACGGCTGTTTGATCCCTAGAAAGTTCATAGAGTCGTCTACGTTTGGTGGTCTCAACGTCCATCCTTCTATTCTTCCCAAGTACTCTGGGTCATCGCCAATACAATATGCTCTTATGAACGATGATAAGGAAACTGGGGTCACAGTGCAAACCTTGCATCCTACTACATTTGATAAAGGTGCTATAATATCCCAGTCAGATTCCATGGAAATAGAGGATGGTGATAATTATGCTTCTTTAGAGGCTAAACTCGGTGAAAAAGGAGCTGACCTTCTAGAAAAAGTCATAGAAAACAAACTTTTCATTGATCCTAAGCCTTTAAAACCCAAGACAGACTATTCTTCAGCTTTTAAAATAGAGCCCATGATGTATAAAGTTGAATTCAAGAAGACCTCGAGAGAATTGAAACGACTAAACGATGCCTTAGGACCTGTATATACACTTATACGGTACAATAATCCTAACTCAAAGGGGCTTCATGTAAGGAGAGTAATTCTTAATGATATTACAACCTTGGAACAAACTCCTGATATCGATGTTGGTGGCTTCATTCTTCAAGACGATCAAATTATCATCAAAACTATCGATGGAGCTATAGGCGTTCAAAACCTAACTTTTGAATGTTGTAATGTAGAATCAGCTCCTGTGTTCTACAGAAAACTTCGCAAACGCACCAATGGAGGTACTCTTAGGTTTATAGACTAAACATATTTAATATAGCATGCATTTTGTATATATATTATATCAATATTCATTTTCAAAGTACAACTTGACAATGCTTGTTGTAGTCTTCAACAGCGATGGCGATACGGTTGTACAAGAATGCACGAGATGCCTTCTCTGGGATAGGTATGAAAGGACCCTCTTTCCTTCTAAGACCAATACTAATACCAGTAGACTCCATAGAAATATTTTTAATTTTATCAAAGCTAATCAACCACTTAACTGTCAAAGCATTCACCTCGAACAATATAATATTCGTGAAAGTAACAATGAGTGCCTTTTGCTCTCCTGGAAGTAACAAGTGTGCCAAATATGTTTCGTTGAAATAAATTCCACCTTCAATAGATTTAAGGTAGAATTGACCCAATGCTTCTTTCTTAGAGTATGGTCTAATAACACCATCGTGGCCTATGTAACGAGGTAATCTCACTTTATCTAACCCATCAGCGTCAAATACAGTCGTAGTATTCCTAATTCCTTCACTCACATTGGATGCCAAATCGAAAAATCCGATCGCAGTTTTCGTTGGAAGACCAACAATACCTTTACCAAATCCTTTGAAGAATCCAACAGCCCCTTCGCTACTAGCTCCTTCAATAGGAGCAGTAGCTACACCGGTAACACCAGAAGAAATTGATTCGAAGAAAGAATTGGCACCAGACGCAAATCCATAAAGGGCATGCTTAGGTTTATTACGACGTTGACTAAGACGACGACGCTCTTGGAATCTCTCATCTAAAGTAACAACAGAGAGACCTTTAGCTAATGACCCAGTAAGCTTTGCAATCGAGTTGGAGAAACCAAATATAGATTTCTTCAAAAAGCTCAAACCTCCTTTTGCAATTCCAATACCCAATTCTTGTGGACGATCGTTGATAATGAAACCTTGGTATGGTTCATAGAAAATATCAAGAACACCCGAGGAAATATTGTTGAACAAGCCAACTGGATTACCAAATAAGTCAGCTGAACCAAGAATCTTGTGAAGTTGGTAGAAGAAAGATTGCCCATAATGAGTCTGAATAGATTCTAAAAGAATGGGAGTTGGAACTCTTACATTCTCAATAAACAAGGCATTCAATTTAATTGGCGCATCATTCACATTACCAATAGCCATTGTAAGAACATTGAAAAAGAACATTAATGGATTCAGATTACTGCCTGCTTTGTCTTCAGCGTTTACCCTCTCTGTTCTCATGAATGAAAGATGAGTTAAAGTTGGCTGGAGATGCAATGCTTCAAAATAAATATCACTGCTCTCCGACAAAATCTGTGGTTGAGGTAATTCTAATGAATCATCACAAAGTTTGTCTTCTGAGTGTTGATTCCAACTGGCTCCAGGGATTTTGGCGAAATCTAATAATGCAAAGACAAAATCTTCGTCAATTTCCACAGACATTTCCTGAAGTAAAACAGTGGCATACTTTATAAACAATACCCCATGATCATTATCCTTAACTTTACAAACAGAGGCAGAGAAAGAAGGATGATTATTCATTTCCTTGCCAGATTTTGGAACAACCGTTGGGTATATTACAATAGGGAATATACCGCCATATAACTGATTATCAACTTGAATCCATTTTAATTTAACACTCAAGTTTTGATACTTATCAGACTCATTGTATCTGATCTCCAAACCTCTCAATGTCATATAAAGCAATTCCTGAGATCTTGTATTAATCAAAGAAATACCAAATCCTTCAAATCTAGTAATGAGTCTAGTATGATAATTTTCATCGTCTTGTTCTGCTTCGAAGTGCAGCAGGGAAAGATCAACAGAACTAGATCCCGTCTTGGTACGCTGTAGCTTATACATGCTGAGTGATGGGTCGTAATCTGAAATGACCAAAGTCTGCACGGGGCCATCAGCAGTAACATTCAAGTCGACAATTTTTTGTTCTTCATTTTGAGTTGGTGGAAGTCTAAATGGCTTTAAATTTCCAATCTCAGACAAGTTCACAGATCTCTCACGCCCATGGGATCTTATAACCAACTCTTTTATCATTGCTTTCGGATAATCATAAGCATACGGCATGACACTTCTTGGAGGAATTCTATAGTAAATAGGCTTGAAATCCACATCATGCTTGACAACTTGATTATTCTCATCAACATTGGGATTGCTTTGGTATACTATGAATTCAGTATCACTAAGGTTACGAATAGTGAATGGCCAGTTTTCGTGAGCGTCTTCTAAATGGATGAAAATTGTACCATGTTCAGTTAAGATATTAACCTTCACCAACACTTGACCGATACTTTCCTTATAAACCTTTAAGAATATCTGACCAATATCATCAATAGCAAATGGTGAAGACCATACTTTCCCTTTCAGGGAAAACTTGATATTCAAACTCTTGTGATCCAATCTGCGTAAGTCATATAAAGGTAACAATTGACCAGGTTCCACTGAAAGAACATGAGTTGAGCCATTCTCAACAATTTGGATCGTTTCTTCCAATGCATTCTTGAGAATATACCTAGGAGCAATCGTAACAACTTTGGTCAAATTGTACATTCCTTCTCCTTCAGCAGTAGTAACAGCTACGTTCATTTCAGATTGTTTACCATTGACCTGGAGCTTAACCTCTGAAGACTGCCCTATGGCATCAAAACTAATTGGATCAGAATTTACGCTGTCCCCGACTCTCAAAAATGCTCTGTTGCTATTATCCTTAAGAGAATCAAATGAAAACAACTTTGGAGCAATATTTTCCAATGCTGAATTACCATTTGATACCAACTTGTTAGACTTTTCACTTATAATTATAGGCTGGCCAGTTCGGTTTAAAATCACATATGGCGAGTAAATAACAATCTTCAACCCAGTCTCTCCGTTCCTCTTTCTTGGGTAGTAGATTCTAAGTTTCAAGACTTGACCGGACTCATGTTTCAAAGTCAATACAGACTCTCTTTTAAACTCGCTTTTAGTAGGGCTATTGATTATTGCAAATTCAGAATTATTGAATCCACAACCCTTAGGTAGAACACTCATTAACAAGAGGCTATCTAAACTTGCAACATGAATGAATGTTTTTTTGCCTTTAGTAACAGAACCACTCCAGTCTTTTCTAGTACCCTTGTCATATAATCTATAGGATAAGTCAAACGGTAATAAGTTGAGAACCAGAACTGGAGCTGAAATGACTAACTTCATGTGTGGATATATCCTGGTTAAAGGTTCATCCTTATTATATGCAGCTTCAGCTTGGAAGTAGTAGGCAGTTCTATCACTGGTTTCACTGATTTTACAAGTAATTGCACTTCCTCCAAATAAAAGGTCTTTCCAATAGATCGTCTCGTCAGAGAAGTTATATTGTGTATCAATATACGGTCTTACCTTCAAGGAACCAGAGTATACATGATCCACTGGTAAGGACTTAGATCCACCGGATTTGACAATGATTTCATCTTCGACTTTTGTGGCTTCCTTATCAGAGAACACCCTGACAATAATGCTTACATCCGAATCATTTTGTACAGTCATAGACGACCTCAACCAAATAGTCTTCACATTATCAGAACCCAATGTAATATCACAAACAAGCCTACTATGAACACCGTCGATAGTGGGGGTCATCATTATTATATCTTCACCCTCCCCGGTTGCAGAGATATCTCTAATTTCTTCGTAGTTTGAACCAATTAACTTTACACCAAGAATTCCTCTCTTGTTATCAGTATCTAAATTCTCACGAATATCCTTCCAGTCCTCAAAAGCCCAAAGAACTTGTTTACCACTCTCAATAGTCTTTCTTTCATTGACTGCACCCTCTTGATCATTCCATACCTCTATTGTGTAGCCTGTTTCATTTAAAATCTTGTAAGGGCTTGCTTCTTCTCTAGGCTTCAACTCTGCCTCATCATTGATCAAGGAAGAGATTTGGGAAAGTAGGGCTATCGAACGGGATGAAATAGTAATCTCTGCAAGCTGTCTTGAAGCAATGTTGATGTTTATAGCAGGTTCATTTTCGCCACCTTTGGTCGCATGAACAGTTATTGGCCATGGTTCTATCAATGGTTCCCAAGTCGATCTAGCGTAGTTGTATATTTTCACAAAAGACTCAACTTCAACTTCAGCACTGAGGTCATTAGACCAATTTAAAGCTCTCCCTTCTAATGGCTTAATATTCATATCAAGAACTGGGAGTTCATGAACGTCACCTATAAGAACAAACCTCAAACCTCCGATACTAATGGTAGCCTCCTCATCCTTAACAATTACCTTTGATTCAGTTGGTAGTCTTTCGACTACCTTCTTTTTAGTACCAGAGACTGAGGATGTGAAAGAAGGAGCATACTGTGAAATTCTTCTTTTGAAGTTATCCGCAAATGCTTCCTTATCCTTTTCATCAGTATAACCTTGAGCCTTTGCGTATAACTCTGAGGCCCTGTTGAAAATCTTTAATGCAAGCCTTATATCTCTTAAGGACAAACGCATCAACAATGGGTCCACGGAAGCCTGGATCTTGGTTAGGAATGAGGTTTCGTTGGAACCTCTTGAGTCAAAAGCAAACGAAATTGAAAAATCATCGATAATTCTCAAACGGCCATCATTAGAGTTATCCATTGTGCATAAGAATAGACCAATATTACCTGCAGCAAACGAAAGCACATTTTGGCTACTGATCTGAACTTGTTCTATCTTGAATATAACCGCCTCCGTTTTAGGATTGGTTGGTTCAGCAAGTAGAATAACTGATGGCTCCTTAATATTGACATGGAAACCAACTGTAACACCATTTTCTTGCAGAGAATCACCAGTAACAGATTTTTTCTGGCCCTCTGAGAGAACAGAGCCATCCGAATCGTAGTCCACATCAGGAGCAAGACCAGAAATGGTCTTTGGTTGTTCAAAAGCTTTACTGAAAAACCCTTGAAGCTCGAACAAGTAATCAACAGAAAATATCACCTTAGGGTTGTCGACAGTCAAGATAAGAGTAATATTCTTCTTGTCTGGGTTCCCATCAGAGGTTGCAGAAACAATAAATTGATCTTGGTCTCCCTCAATCAGAGGTATAATCTGTGTGAAACAACTGTTACTATTGAATCTGGCATCTTCAACAACAAATGATTTTATAGAAACATTTGAGTCAAAATGAGTGTCTTCTGTCATCTTGAAATCCAATTTCAATCCGCTCAATGCAAACGAAGCCAACTTATGTTCATCAATTTCCTTTACGCTATTGGTGTTGTTGTAGACGATCAATGAAAGTTTAGGCACCTCAAAGTTAAAAAGTAACTTTTGATGCTTTGGATTAACCACTTCCACGGTATCATCATCGTCATCATCAACTATTTTAGGAGTTGCCGGTTTATCTGAGATCTGGTTGTTATGCTTAACTACTGCATTAGCGTTTTCTGCATCCACGTGGACATCATCCAAATCGATTTCTGAGGTGTCAAGCACGTTAGTTATGGAATCTGAAAGAGACAATAAGTACTTCAACTGCAATTCTGTCAACTTCAAATCAACTTCAGGAAGACCACCCTTGATTATCATAGATGGGGAATCTGTTCTTGAATTCTCCCAGTAGTCAATATCAAACGATAAGTCAAATCCTTGAACCATCTCCAACGATTGAATTACTTCGTTTACAAAATTGAATTCAGTTGACATGTTAATATTCCTTAAGCCAGCTTTGATCGAATTTTTAAGGCTGTTACTCTCTTCTTCAAACTCATTTACAGCGTACAACTCACCCAATTCAAATGTAAGATTATCATACTTTACATTTGAATGATGGATTAGTTTAGGAAAAACAATAGTAGGAGCCGTAACGGAAAAAGTAAACTTGATTCTATTCGCATCATTTATTTGGTTAGCTTGATCAATCGCAGCATCTCTTGCTCTATCGTAGACTTCTTTCATTCTTTGGAATTGAGCTAAGTAGTTCACTATTCTTTTGAATGAAGCTTCCACGAAATGGATTTTCGAAGCACCGGTTTTGAATTCAATAGAAGAATTGTAAAGATTGGTATTGGTCTCCGCATCATAAGTCTTATATCTAAATTCAGCTAGGTTATCGCCATCAATACTAATAAGCTTTCTGAGCATTGAATCCTTCGGCGATCCTTCGTTAGTATTATCGTTCAACGTCAACGCACCCAATTTTCCTCTAACATCCATTGACTCTGGTAAGAGAAATAAGTCAATATTGGCCGTACTTAATTGCAAAGTAGCTAACTTGACGCTATCTTCATTCAAAACAACAATGATGCTATCCAAGTTGATATCTACATTGATTCTTTGTGGAGCCACGTCATCATCCTTTGAGTCATTGTGTTTCAATTCATCAGCAGGTGTAGCATCAGCGTTTGGATCGGTAAAAGTATTCAATACGAAATTCAAAATACTCAAGATTGACTTTCTGGTTATCACAAACTTAACAGTAGCAATGTCCAATTTGATATCTTGGTCAAAGACTTCAATTTCTTTATGATTAAAATCCACCATTCTTTGAGTTCTAGTATAATCTAACTTGAATAACTCTTTGGAATCCTTGACATTTTCCTCAACAAAATTGTTAGAGGAAATGATCCGTTCAAATTCAGGAATACCCGACCGCTCAATATGGTCAACTACATTGATATCCGCTAAAATCAAATTGAGATGCATATCACTAGCCGTTTTATAGAAGTCTAAGTTCAATGTGTCACCAATAAGATCAATGAATGGTTCAGCCTCTAAAGTGACACCGTCTATACACCGAGACAAGGAAATATTGACAGAATCAACATTTAACTTGAACTCAAACATGTGTTGTTTCAAGGCTGCTTCGGAGATTTGGTGTTCTTTATGCTGGGGTCTTTCAAGGATTCCACTGTCTTCCAATCTACTAGCATCCAATGAATCTTGGTCACCCTCGATCCCTCCGAATGCATGGAAGACGCTTGATACTTCACTATCGGCACCATTGAGATCAGGAATAGCTACGTCAATGATTTGCATGACAGTCTTATACTGGAAATCGTTTAGGTGGAGCTTAATTTTTGGAACCTCGCCACCTACCTTTATCCTAGGCAAATTATATACATCAGGAAGAATAGAAATTCCAAGATTCAATCTTAAGTTCAATTTATCTAAAATTGAGGAATGTCTATCTTTGCTATCTTCAAAATGGAGCTGTTCCATGGTATCTCTGATATTCAGACCCACTAAAAATTGTGCATCTTCTAAGTTGAGGATGAATGTATCGTACATCAAGGTATTCAATTGATGCCAATCGTCCTCGGTGTAGCTAGTCTTACTCTTCACTTCTTCGATTTTAGACTTGTCAACAAGCTTGCTATTTACACTAATATGACCAGCATCAAGTATAGCAACAGGCGACTTCCAATTATTAGGCTCTAATGGTAAAATAATCAAAGGGGCTTGTAAATCTAATTTCACATTAATAGTCTTGTGCTCTTCAAGGGCATACTGTAACCCGATTCTAGTTTGTTCTGTCAAACCTTCAACTGTAGCTTCAGCTGCGTTCATAATAGCACCAATGGTGTCTAAATGGATTTTTGGAGGTTTGAAGAATTTAATTATCTCCTCAATAAACCTGGGATTGTAGTAGATGGTCATAGACTTCAACTTAGCTAACAATTTGGAGTCAGCAGAACCATCCAATGGATTGCTCTCAAAGGAAGTTCTGAAAAATGGGTCATCATGACTTGTCACATCGCTAGAGTTGTACTGTTTAACGCTTACGATATGTTTGTACAAAGTAGCTTCGGTACCATCTTCAATTCGAAATTCTTGAATTTGGAAATTCGTCAATAAAGAATCAGGCCTCTGGTAAACTTGAGCTTCACACCCTTCGAATACAATTTCTGCTAGATTAGGTGTATTCTTTCTCGATCTGATCGATAAACCACCTTTTTTCAAGGTAGCTAACAACTCAATATTAACAGCATCACGAGGTAATTCGATTGCATTAGTGATTTCGTTTTCATTGTAATCAATGGCTTCGTACAAAGCCTTTTTCTGATCATCACTTAGGTGGAAATCATTTTCATTGACTTTTTCATCCTCTGATTGGGTGGCATTTTCATCTTTTTCGTTGGTTTGAGGATGTGATCCCCACCAGCCTGAAAACCAACCACCTTGTTGTGAACTTTTTTGGCTATCGAGTTGAGCTTGCTTTACTCTGTTCATCTCATTCTCTTTCCTCAATTCACCTCTAGCCAAAGAACGGTAAAACTTTATATCATCGAATTGAAGGTCAAGATCCATATCATCAAGTTCTTTCATCTCCTCGGTATCAGTCAACTTATTTAAAAGTTTCTGTTTATAAAGTCTTATATATGCCTTCCTTTGATCTCTTCTTTTTTCGAAGTATTCCCAGCTCCACTTATAGTTTTTCTCATGGATCTCATTCAACACTGATTTTGCAGTATAAATAAGCCATTGTTTAGGATCTTCAGCTACTGGAACCTTTGGTCTAAACTTCCTAAATTTATGGGTTTTAATATACCAATGAAACTTTGATAGAGTCCAAAGAATATCTTCGTACTGCTGGGAGTCTAAATCAATGCCAAACTCTTCGAAGAACATCTCGGCTTTGACATGTGGAGAATCTTTCGTTGCACCCACTTTATTAACACTAACTTTACCCTTACCACTTACTGGTTTCAAGAAATATTGAAGGTCATCTTCAGTATAATTATTTCTGACAGAAGCTTTGAATGCTTCCAATAAAACTATTGGATCTTCATCATATATAGAGCCACTGCCGGTGTTCATGTAACAAGACAAATCTTTAAGAGTCAATAACTTCCTAGTTAAACTTTGTGTAATCGAAATAAACGAAGGAGTCCAGGAATCATCAGTGGATACAGCAGAGAGCTCGTTTAATGTTATCCCAACAGAATAAGGATCTTCAGTTAAGATGGAGTCGTCCTCGTATCTGATGTGAATATTCTTAATAGTAACTTGCAAGTTATCCACGATTTTAGTCACCAAACTTTCAGTGAATGACTCATTCGAGTTAATGTCTGATGATAATTCTTGATTTTGCAAGTTGGCATTTTCCAATACAGATAAATGATCTAACTTTTGCCTTCTAATTTTGGTTTCTTTTTCTTTTTCTTCATCTAAATTGAAATCATTGAGGATTGTGGGAGATGCTAAGAGATAGAGGTCTTCAATAATAATCTTCACAGGTTTACCCTTTAGGTTTGACCAAGGAATTTGAAGGGTCAATTCACCCAAGTAGCCAAACTTAACATTCACTGGTAATTTAAATCGATCGAGGGAATCCTTTTTAAGAGTTAAATTTTTAAGTTTGACATCACCACTCCAAATCCCGATATTCAATTGTTTAGGGTCAAAGTCCTCGATGTAAGAACCCAAGAACCTGTTCAACAAATTTGCAACTAAGGATTCAAACATGCTTGTAACGAAATTTCTATAAAGCAATCAATCTGATGAGACTGCGGGCTGCGACTTTGGAAGGGTAAGTGAGAGATACCACCATGTGTTACAAAAGTAAGATATGTCATACCTATTTAGACTATGCAAATAATAAACATGTATTTCCATATGAAGATATCTACAAAATATTTACTGTATCTCAGTTTATACTGTTTGTTCATTGTGAGTAGTATCTTTAATTTCGAAGTCTTTTCCTCGCAGACTTTTTGCAGCAATAGCCACTTCACAGAGAGCCCGATCAGATCTTAACTACATATATACGACGATCATCGTCAGTCTAGGGAAAACCTTCATCATAGCAAGATAGCAGCATAACTTAACACAGGTTTGTGTCTCTTTAGCACCTATCCCTTTTTATCTCTTGTTTTATCTCACCCGTCGTTCCAAACGAACTCCATGACTCCTAGATGACTCTAAAATTTCTCTCAAAAAAACATCTAAAATTGTAAGATATTCTGTAACTGTTTATATTCATAAATAATGATAGTATTCAATAAATAACAACAGCTTGGCATATGGTTCAATTTCATTTACCGCCTCTCATATTGCAAATATGAAATCCACAGTTGTAATGCGACAGTTAACTTAAACAATAGACAGACAGCCGCTTCATGGCAAAATACATCCACACATACGGCCACACCCACACAGAACCTATATTCAACACACACAGTATGACATCACCTCACGGAACTTCCGTACGTTGAAATTATACTATATGAACCCTTGGCCTTATCTTATACCTCTATCAGCCTCTCCTCTACTCTCCGCGCCACCTTTCCACCTTCCCACCTTCCCTTACGCCAGCTTTTCTCTCCGCATACCCCTTACATTCTTTATCAGTTCTTATCAGTTGCGTGTCTAACCCACACGAATCGAACCTGTTATTTAGTCACGCTAGCCCCTAGACCCGTACCAACCGTACCACTGTGGTCAGTAACCTTTTTCTGATGTTCTTACTCACTAAATATAGCCTTCTATATACTCTATGCACTTTACACGTCTTAACGCTCCCTCTCACTTAAATCACCCTCCCAAGTCTGTACTCATAAAAATGCGTGAGTCAACTAAAGAAAAATATAAATAGGATACGCTTTTATTTCTAATCAATTTTCATTTATTAATTTAAATGGATACATTTGAACGTTAGGCACCCCTGTTATTAACCAACTGTTACTAATAACTAGTATCATAACACTCTCCAACTTTTTTTTGGGCTGAAGGATACGTTTCTGATCCATAAATCATTCTACACATTCCCACATATCCCCCTACCCCCCTACACACATATCAACCCCCACTAATACACAGCAACAATACACCCAAGCACCCTCAATACAATGTCTGGCTCCATAATGTCTGATAGGCACAGTCGTAATAAAACAGAGCCTTCAAGAATAGGTAACTACCAGATTGATAAAGAAATAGGTAAGGGATCATTCGCCACTGTTTATAAGTGTATTGATATCAGAAATAATCAAGCTGTTGCAATCAAGTCAATTGTTAGATCTAAACTCAAGTCGAAAAAGTTACTAGAGAATTTAGAAATTGAAATATCAATTTTGAAATCTATGAAGCACCCTCATATTGTTGGACTATGGGATTATGAGCAGACTTCGTCCCATTTTCACTTGGTGATGGATTATTGTTCAATGGGTGACTTGTCATATTTCATCAGAAAACGTAATCAGTTAACCAAGACCCATCCAGTGATATCAAGTTTACTAGAGAGATATCCTTCCCCTGAAGGGTCCCATGGTTTGAATTCAATTTTGGTGGTTCATTTTTTGAAACAATTGAGCTCAGCTTTGGAATTTTTAAGGGATAAATCTTTGGTACATAGAGATATTAAACCTCAAAATCTTTTATTGTGTCCTCCAGTTCATACAAAGCAAGATTTCGAATATGGAAATTTCGTAGGTCTTTGGGAGCTACCAATATTAAAAATTGCTGATTTCGGGTTTGCAAGGTTTCTTCCTTCAACTTCTATGGCAGAAACTTTATGTGGATCTCCACTTTATATGGCGCCTGAAATCTTGAGGTATGAAAAGTACAACGCCAAAGCTGATTTATGGTCTGTAGGGGCTGTTCTATATGAAATGACTGTTGGTAAACCACCTTTTAAGGCTGCCAATCATATTGAATTATTGAAGAATATTGAAAAGTCAAATGATAAAATAAAGTTCCCTTCTTCTGCTCAGGTCCCTGACAATTTGAAAAAATTGATAAGATCATTACTAAAGTATAATCCTACTGAAAGACTTAGTTTTAATGAGTTTTTTAATGATTCCTTAATAGTGGAGGAATTGGAAAGTCCCGATAAACCTTTAGAAACAAGTCAAATGGATGAAAATTTATTCATTTCTGAGTACATTTCACCAATTCCAAAAGGTAACCAAGTTGAACCTTTGACTAAATTAAGCTCCAATACCAGCCCCACCACTGCAACTAACACTTCCAAAGAATTCATGTCTCCCACACCTAAAACTTCATCTCCTCCACCAAATCGTGATGAAGAAATCAAGAAGATTATTGATAAGAATAGTCCTGATCCAGAACAATTATCTGCTTCAATCAAGAACAATACTGCTGCTTCTATTATTCCAGTTAATCAGTTCCAGGATTCATTGATAAGACATGATAGTGCCATTCTTGAAAAAGATTATGTGGTTGTAGAAAAAAGAGCCGTGGAAGTTAATGCCATTGCTGATGAATTAGCCCACGCTGGTAGTGGCGCTGTTGCAATGAACCCTCCAAGAAGATCTTCTTCAAATTCAAGTGGCGGGTCCGTGGAGAACAACAATGCTATAAGGTATACTTCTCCTTATACCAGAAGATATTCTAACAGAAGCAGTTCTGGTAACAGTCAAAGGAGACCAAGCACTAACGAAAGAAGAATCTCCATTTCCATTTCCCCTTCTAATGCTTTAACTAAAGCAATTGGCCTCGCCTCAAATAGATTATTCGGTAACAATAGTACTCAAATAACAGAAGAGACCAAGGCTTTAACATTGGATTCTAATAACAGTAATAACAATAACATTAACATGGTTGTTGAAGGTTCTACCTTTTTCACTAGTCCCAACTTCACGAATCAATTATTATTGCAGAAATTGAATCTTCCCAATGCTAGTTCAGTCTATAATCAAATTCAAGCCTCTCAGAACCACATTTCCCCAGATGGACTAGTTTTAGTCAAATTGGAATCAATTGCTACTAAAGCTCATGCTATTAATTTGTTTGCAGATGTAAAATTCAGCCAATTGATTCCCTCACCACCATCGAACGATGATGATTTAGAAGACGATTTTTTGCATCAGAATTATACATTACCTCCTAAGATGGTCAAAACTATCAGTGAGGAAGGCGTGGTTTTGTATGTGAAAACACTATCTCTTTTGGCTAAAGGAATGGCTATCGCTAGTGACTGGTGGTATAATCAAATCGATGAGCGTACAATAAGTGATTCTCAAAGTAGCACAAGGCGCCGCTCAAGTCCTAGTCCTGCCCCTAGTGTTGGATCTCATCATTCAGTTACCCTGGGAGGTGCTAGCACCAACTTGTCTTTAAAGATCAATGAATTGGTTCAATGGATTAGAGAGAAGTTTAACGAAAGTTTAGAAAAGGCAGAGTTCATTAGATTAAGATTAAAAGAAATAGATTCTATTTTGGCATCAAACTCTGAACAGTCTAATGAAAGAATCACACCTCCGGCTGAAGCGAAAGTTATTGCTGAAAAATTGGTTTTCGATAGGGCTTTGGAAATCCTGAGAAATGCTGCTGTAAATGAACTAGTCAAAGAGGACTTGAAAGGGTGTGAGTTAGCCTACTCTACCGCCATTTGGATGCTAGAAGCATTATTAGATGATGATTTAGAAAGTACCAACAAATTAGACGTGGAAGACAAACAGATGATTGAAAAGTTCATCATCAGTATTGGTAATAGGTTGTCTGTTTTGAAGAAGAAGCTCGAATATGAGCTGAACTAGTGGAAATGATCAGTAACATTGTATTACTGCGTTTGTCGTTAAAAAAATGAAAAAAAAATGAAATCTTAGTTTGCATTGGGTAATACTGGGTATATTATATACGGAAGGATAAGTAAACAGCGAAAGGTAATTTAATAAATAGTAATTGTAAAGGAAAAATCAAAAAAAAAGGACAAAATATCATAAATCAAAAAAAAAGAGATTAGGAAGTATATAGTGTTTATATGTTAATCGACACTTTGGATTATTTGCATGGGGTATTATCAATTTTATTAAGGTAACTACTAATCATGTTGTAACAATCCAATGGTGATGGAATTGGATCTATAGTGATGCGGTCTGATGGGACCATCCTCTTTAATCTCTTCACGTTGAACAGATTTATGCTTGGTTTCTCTATCCATATTATTGTGATGTGCGTTAGGGAAAGGCGAGTTGATAGGCTCCTTCTTATAATGGTTATTGAATCGATTGCTGGACTCAATACCATTATCTTTATTGTCACCTAACAATGTCGAATACAAGTGCGAATTCATTGTAGCATTAGCACTCATTGGTGCATTGTTAACCAAAGGCGAAGGTCTCCTTTCAAAATTTCTCTCTTTAACAAGTCGATCTGTCATTTTTGAAAGCCGTTCTGGGACTTGTTGTTCCTCGCTGAGCCCCGGTACCGATATCTCTGGAGAAGAACGATCGGAAGAAACTAATAATTCCTTTGAAATTGTTGGGTCAATAGATACACTAGGCCTTGGTACACTCGATATCAAGTCGGCTGGTACATCTTCTAATTCATTATGATCGTTAGGGAATACAACTGGGATATGTCTTATGCGTTGTTGTCTTCTATGCACATTTGGAAGGGATGAATCATGTGACTTGGATCTTTGGTCCAATGATAAGAACTTTGGTCTAGAAGGTGTCACTCTTGATGTGAAAGCCAAGGTAAGATTCCCATCTTCTTCGCTATCACTATCATCATCGCTTTCGCTTCCACTACTACTTTCACTATTTTGTGTCAAGTTGAATGTTCTACCTTTCAAGGCACCAACTTTTGCTCTTCTAGCACTTTCATTAGAGCAGGTTGAATTTGATCTGGAACTTGGTGATGATCCCAGACTACTTATCGTATTAGGATTGGTAGGGCCTGGAGTTGACAGAATAATAGTTTTAGGTGCGATTTCGTCTAATCGATTATCCCGTTTAGCAAAGTTGAATGACATACCATAAGAAGTCATCAGTTCGCCCAAGTTGAATTTTTGAAATTGATCATTTATATGTTTGACATTACCATTTTGATCATCCTCCACCTCGGAGCTTTTGTTTTTGTCCTTGGTGTACTCCTTGTATTTGAGGTTTAAGTATTCATCATTAATACTGTCAAGGGAAGCAAAGCTTTCAGTCAACGGTAACGACATGACGGAAGAGACCCTCCTTTCATTGTTTTCATGGAAGGGCCTCACGATTATTTGACTATGTGTAGCTGTAATTCCAGATTTTAGAGCAGAAGGTAAGGTAATCGGAGCTTTGGCCTCATTCGATCTAAATCCTGGTTTTAAAAGATCAGATGAATCTGGTATGATTGCACCAGGAATGTTCATAGGCTGAGAACCAGATACAAAAGCAGGCCTCTCGTGGTTTAAACTATGATGTGATGAAACAGAGTTCTTAGTAGTTGGAGGGTCTGAGGATACAACAGGATTAGACACCACACTTGACCTGCGTCTCCTATCATCCATTTCTTGAATCCCTTTGAAAGTGTCAACTACTGATTGATTCCTTAAATACAAGTCACCTGCTACGTTTCTCTTCGTTTCAATCTCATTAGCACCAGCACTTGCACTACCTCTCCTACTTGAATTTGTAGATTTATTGGACTCGATAACATCATTCAAAATAGGATTTTGAAACCTTCCATCCTTGAGACCAGCAAGGGTGTACGAAGAGCTTCTTGAGGTTGATTGTGTTGAATGGATATGATTATTGCCATTCACGCTTGCGAGATTAGAAGATGAGCATTGTGTGTGGTTTTCCGACTGTGTCCTTGAGAGGGTCGATGAATATGAAAGATTGTTAGACTCCGAGAGAATCATCGAATGGTCACTGTGGCGTTTGTCCCTTTCAGAACTAAAATTTTGCGATGCATTTATGGGTGTTGAATCATCACTCGAAGAATTGACGCTTGAGCTGTTTTCCATGGCCAGGAATATCTTTTTACGAATATCATGATCCTTTGAACCTGACTTAATAGCTCTCAATATACTCTTCTTGATTCTTTTCCCAATACCAATAACTGCACTATCGATTTCCTCTTTGGTGACAGTGGTGTCAGGTGTATAGCTTTGGTTGTTCAAATTAGTAAGATCCATATTAGATAAGAAATTATTATTACAGTTTGGATTGTTAAGATAAAGCAATTCATTCAAGGCATCCAAATCATTTTCTAAGTCCAATAAAATAAAAGGATGCTCTTTAATTTCTTTGATGTCAATTCTAGCTGTGGAATCTTTATTTAACAATTTCGAAAGAAGATCTTTTGCAAGCTCAAATTCTGCTTCAGAGACAGAAGCAGGAGAATTGAAAGCATCTTTATTTGAGGGAAATTCCAAAGGTTGATTAACGATGACCAGGAACAAGTCAAATTCGGATTCGGCATTGAATGGTAATTTCCCAAACAATAAACAGTAAAAAGTTACACCTAATGCCCATATATCGATTTTATAATCGATTTTTGGAAGCACTTTGGTTAATGTTAACTCATTTCTGAGAATCTCAAGAGACGAAGTTGAGTTTGACTTTGAATTCTTACGAGACGTTGAAAATGAAGAACCTCTTGAACCAGAAAAGTTAGTTTGACATAGCTCAGGAGCAAAAAAAGCAGGAGTTCCAGCTGTTTTTGCCAATTCCAATTCGTTTATGAGGCCAGAATCAGCGCCATCCAAAGAGGAAGCAAAAGAAACACCAAAATCACTTATTTTTACGGTATTGTCTGAGCTTACTAACAAATTTGCTGGTTTGATATCCCTATGGACAATTCCTTGTAAATGCAAATATTCAAGACCTAAAAGAACATCTCTAAAAACTTTACGGGATTGCGCAAAGGTTAAATTCGGAGAGAACACATTTGAAAGCAAATCCAATTCAGAATCATTAACTTTCGTGCTCCTTCCACAAGGGATTTCATCTGACTGGAAATGAGATTCTGAATCTGAATCTGTACGTTTCCATTTGACTTCGCCCTTTTCCAAATATTCCAATACCATATAAATTTTATGAGTGCTTGCATCATCCAATACTTCTTTTAATTGTACAATATGTTTATGAATACACTTTTTCATGATTGCAATCTCCCGTTTAATTTTCATTTCGTATTCGCTCTCCTGGTTAGACTTCAAAGATTTACGCATTCTTAACAGGGGCCTATCCTTTTTACTTTTCCTATTGACAATCTTGATGGCAACCAATTGTTTATTTACCAAGTCTTTGGCCAACTTTACTTTCCCATGTTCGCCTCTTCCTATTTCACCCAAAATCTCATAAGTGTTCAAGACTTTTCGTTTGCTAATTGGATCGTATTCCAAAAAGACACGATTAGTCTCCTTTACGGGGGAGTTAGCACGAGACATTGACGTGGCCAGAAGTGATCCCGAAGTTGTATGCTTGAAAGGTAATCTCAAAGTGGAGTCCGAAGCTTTCACTTCCTTTTTGGATTCAGACTCATATTCAGATGACAGCATGATAGAAGTGTTATCGTTGGTTGATAATAGTGATCTGTGCCATTTTGGTAAGCCCAGCAGGCTATTCCTGGTCAGTGTAGATGGCGATAATTGAGGCAGAGACAAGACTGTAGTGGTGGTAGCAGCCGTGGCCGTTGCGGGGGTGGCCACAACCTGGGCTGCTGCTGCTACCGGCTGTGGAAGCAACGGGACGGGCACCAGGTCAAACTGGAAGGGCGAAGGAGTTGATGCCCTGATATTAAGGGAGTTCTGTCTACTTCTTGCCAGGTTCAGGCTTGGAGTAGTGGACATTTTTATTCAGAGAATATTTTCATTTGCTGCGGTCTAAACGCAATTGAAAATTCAATAAAATCCAACGGAGAAAGGAAATTGTGATATTTCTTGTGGTATTAACAATGATGGAGGGACGTAATTGGGGGTTTTGAATATTATAGATCCCTTTTTAGTTTTACACGTACTTGTTTTCAGGTACTAGCTGTAAAATTTTATTGTTCGTGTGCGAAGTGAGACCAGTGGAGATCTAAATCAGGTTAGTATAGAACCCTGTTGAAAAGATCAGATGATCAATTAGAGAGATATTTTACCGGTAAGAATTGTCAGAGTAAGAATTGTCAGAGATGGGATTAAACTATTCGAAAAACACTACGAATAATATTGCAAAATCTGTATATTACTACTCCTGTTGCTTTTTACTTTTGCTCTTTCTAATAGACTTCAAAAAATTATCGATTCCTTCTCCATAGTACTCTAAGCCAAATGATTGAGCGAGTAGGTACCCAGCCCCATTGTTTTTTTGTAAATGATGGGACAAATTTGCTCGACTCTGGCTGAAAAAGCCACTTCTTATGAGGTCTAAGATATTCTTCCGCGTAGGGTTTTCAGCAACAGAAGGGGGCAAGTCATCGCCAGCGAGTTGTACAAGCTCGTTATCGGAGAGCCCTACAAGGTGGGATTCGAGTACTTCGAATGAGAACGCATCTTCTAGGTCTGTCACAGGGAATCTAGAGGTTAGTAACGTCTTATGTATTGTAAGTACTTATACACGTACTTACATGGATTACGTACTTACTGGGTGTTTTCTTCTTTAGCAGTGGTTCCTGATACAATAGATTCTTTGGCATCTGCCATCTCTTCGTCTTCTTCTTCTTCTTCTTCAGGGGTGAACAATTCATTGATTCGCTTGAGCAAATCTTGATCCTTCTCCGTTAACTTGTCCAATTCTTCATCATCACCAACGTCCTGTAACCAGAAAAGATGTTTTCGCCCACTACTCAGAAACGTTAATGCTAATACACGGCCGGTTTTACATGATTTAACTTGTTTAAAAGTTACATCTCCAGGAATTATAAGATACTCTTCATTTTCGAAATATCCACTGTCGCTTGATTTTTGAGACCAAGCAAAATTATAAAAGCTTTCTTCATTGGGCCGAGGAGCTATTGTGATGGTTCCCTTGTTAGGGAGGGGGACGCATCTATGAGTTTCTTCGTCATAATCGACTCTTCCTGCGTTGAATTTGATTGTAGACATCGCCACCGAAATGAGAAGTAAGGTTAACTTTGGTTAGGTTTGCGCGGTGATGTTTAAGGACCGCTGTATTTTTTTCGCAAATCTAGTACTTGCGGAAGTAAATTGGTGCGGGAGTTCTCGGTAAGTCAACATTTAAAACTTGTATATTTCCTACAAGGAAGTATACATTCATAGAGAGAATGGAGTCATGTTACAGTTTATATTTTACTTATGTATACCTCTATTGTCTCGAAAGTTACCCTGGAAACCTCTATTCTACAATATCTTTTTATCCTCCAAGACTGTATCAAGTTAGTGACCTGCATATGGATGGATACTTTAATAACACAGAAAGTTTCTGTGAGAAAATCACCCTAAATACCGAATACTAACACTTGTGGTACACAACCAGTTACCACTCAATAACCCCCTTGTCAGTAGACAATTACGGCCAATAATATACTGTAGTCACTTCCAACAGTCCCATACACTCATCAGACATTCCATACGATACCAGGTTCCCAACCTAACTGATATTTCCAATTCATCTAAGTAGGATCATACTATTTCAATTAACCATATAGTTACCAATGTTCCCACCTCCACAGATCCAACCTATAATCGAGGAAATAGCTGAGATACTCCGTCAGCGTAAACTCACACTTGCAGTATCCGAAGCTGCTTGTGGAGGGCTTCTTTCAGCCTACCTTGTCTCAATTCCTGGGGCAAGTGATTTCTATATAGGAGGAAAATTAGTATATTCACTTAAACAACGTTTAAAATTAAGTGGATGGAGTGAGAATGACATTCTTCATTACACGGGCCCTAGTGAACAAGTTGCTCTTAAGTTGGCTCGTACTGCTAAATATGAGTTAGGGTCTACATACGTTTTATCAGAGACTGGATTTGCAGGTCCTAGCGTAAATTTACATTTGGAACAATCAGCTCCAAGTCTGTCGAAAACTGGTGATGTTTATATAGGAGTAGTAGGCCCAGAAGGTGATTTTAGTTGTAAACGTCAAACGAATTCCGGTAATAGACAAGAAAATATGGTAGAATTTGCTAGATTATGTTTAGTATTTTTCCTAGATCATTTGCGAGAAATTAAAATCGATAATTAAAATATCTACATAGTAAAATTTTATAGTTTCAAATCACAAAATTACATGCGCGTAAATATTTCTGACGAAAAACACAAACTAAAATAACTTGTTATGACTGGTATGTATACATATTTCTTTAATAGTGTCCGCCCCTACTAATGCCGCAGCCGAAGTCGAAAGTATGATGCCTGAGGTCCCAGATACCTCGGATTATGAAAAAGCTAACGCCATCAAAGATATTCAACACGAAGTCAAAGTAATCAAACGTAAGTTAAACGGTTACGTTGGTTTCGCCAATTTACCTAAACAGTGGCACAGAAAGAGTATTAGAAGAGGTTTCAACCTTAACTTGTTGGTGGTTGGTGAGAGTGGATTGGGTAAATCCACCCTTGTTAACACCTTGTTTAACAGAGAAATCTTGACTCAAAATAGTGATGAAGATTCTGAATATGAATCAGTTTCTATCGTGTCTACTAAAGATATCATTGAAGAAGATGGAGTCAAGTTAAACTTGGAGGTCGTTTCAACACCTGGATTTGGCGAATTGACCAATAATACTGATTCATGGAAGCCGATCGTTGATGAAATTAATTCTCGTTTCGATACTTATTTGGAAAGTGAAAGCAGAGTTAACAGATCCACCATCGACGATAGAAGAATCCACGCCTTGTTATACTTTATCGAGCCAACTGGTCACTCCCTTAAAGCCTTGGATATTCAATTCATGAAACAAGTTCATGAAAAGGTTAACTTGATTCCTGTAATCGCCAAGAGTGATACTTTAAGTGACGAAGAAATTGTTGATTTCAAAAAAAGAATTTTGGAAGATATCAAATTCCAAGAGATTAATATCTTTAAGCCTCATGAATACGAAAATGAAGATGAAGAAACTGTTTTAATTAATCAACAAATTTGGAGTAAGGTTCCTTTTGCAGTTATTGGATCTACTAGAGAAGTTCAAAATAGCCAAGGTAAGTTGGTTAGAGGTAGAAGTTATCCATGGGGTACTATCGAAGTTGATAATGAAGACCACAATGATTTCATTAAATTGAGACAATTGTTGATCAGGAGTTATTTGGAAGAATTAAAAGAGCATACTTCTGACTACTTATACGAAAAGTATAGAACTGAAAAGTTAACAAAGATGGGTATTGAACAAGACAACACTGTTTTTAAAGAATTTGATCCAATAGCCAGACAAGAAGAAGAAAGAGCTTTACATGAAGCTAAATTGGCAAAAATGGAAGCAGAAATGAAGGCAGTATTCCAACAGAAAGTCAGCGAGAAGGAAAAGAAATTACAAAGGAGTGAAGCCGATTTATTCTCAAGACATAAAGAAATGAAGGATAAGTTAACAAAACAAATAAAATTATTAGAGGACAAGAAAATCCAGTTAGAGAAACAGAAGAGTTTACCCCAAGACCCTCCGGCTACTCAAGCTCCTCAAAAAACTCGTAAAGGGTTCTTACGTTGATCTAATCTATGATCCAATATGTAGTGAAGTATTGTATAAATCCATGATTATCAGACTTTTTGTAGGATCTTCCGAGAATCTTTGAACTGTTTAAAGTATTTTATAATGAGAAATGTGTACACATAAAACCAGTGGTCTCTAATAATAGACTTTACAGTTGGACAGAAAGGATGTCACCAAAACTGGAGTTCCCATTTTCTTGACAATGAAATAACTTTAGCCTTATAGAGTCATTGAAAAAATCTATGAGAAATACTATAGGACATCTCGCACAAGAGGAATAAGAACTTTCCTTTCAGTGTTCTATGATTGAGGTCATCCCATTAAACACTCTGTACTTATGTAATCAAAAGTCTCTTAAGTCAAATTTCGACCCAGATGCAAATTGGAGTAAGGATATCCTGGGTTATGGGGCCCGCGAAGTGAATTTGCAGCCATAATCTTTTCATCCAGGGGTTACAAACAACGTCAACACGTTAACCAAAAACAAGTCAACGAAGAGTTCCTATATCTGAAGTCTCCTACATTCTCCTACTGTAGTCTTTTCCGGCTTTCCAGAGTTTATATTCATTTGTTCCTGTATAGTGCAAGGCTTTGTTTAGCGTTCACGAGACAGTATCGAGGGGGCCAGAGACCACACACACCACTTACTCACAGCCCAGAAATAAATGTACTCTATACATCTCTTCATAGTTCAATATGAGCTCACTTGTATATCTATACGCATTTCAGAAGCTTTGCCCTAAGCACGCACCCTGCACTTCCCTATATACAACTGATTCTTCTTGTCGCAAGTCAAAGTGAAATTTCAGAGGAGGAATGCGAATTTCATTTTCTTCCACTCCCGAAGAATAGCAATTCTATCACACGATGAGCACTCAAGACATTAAGGCTGAAGTTAATTCTGCTAAGCAACAAGTCAATGAAAAGGTCAATACCTCTTCCACTTCCAACGTAACTCCCAAATCCACTGGGAAAATTGACACTGAAAAACTCGCCAGTACTGTTCAATCCCTTCAATTTGCTTGGTTTGTGGGTCATTTATTCACATTAATTGGAGTATTTTTCTTTACTTTAACATACTTCAGAATCTTTAAGAGCTTTTATTGGTTCTGGTTTGATGTAGCTTCTTTAGGAATTGTTGAAAGTTTCGGAATTTTAATTTATCAATTGGTTAAAAAGCAAGGGTTCAAGCCACAGGTTTTAATGGCAGATGATAATGTTCATTTCTTTTTATTGGGATTATTCTTCTTAATCTTGAGACCTTACATTATTTTCCCAATCTTACCATTCCAATTGTTTTCCTTATTTCATGTTTTGACTTATAGTAAGGCTTACTTGTTACCAATTTTTGGACAAGATGAAAACTCTAAGCCATACAAATTGATCGATAACTTTGTTGCCCAAAACAACGGTAGATCGATTCAATTGGCTGGATTATTAGAAATTGTCTCCTTGGTATTCTTATTCGTTAGAGTTATTCTCATTAGAAAGAGAAGTTTAACTCCATTTTTGATTTACTTGACATTTATTAAATTAAGATATGAAAAATCTGTCGTCACTAGAAACCACTTTAAGACTATTGAAGTTAGAATCGATGGATTAGTTAATAATGCTAACAATCCTAATGTTAAAGACATTTGGATCAAGATTAAAGAAGGAATCAGAAAGGCTGGTTCTTTTATCTTGGTAAACGATTACAAAAAGAATAAGGTAAATTAGTAGTGAGTAAACCAATGTATAAGATTCTGAACTTTTTGAATTATAATAAAGGGACTCTAGTTATATAATTCATAAATGTCTTTCAGCCCTGTGTTTATCTTATTTTTTTTCCCCCTCCCTCTGCCTTCCTTCTCCATCCTTAACAGATTCGTATTCTCTACCTTATCGGTCGGTACCTCAGTATGAGATTTAACGGAAATTAAAAATCCTGTATATACCGTCCTCTCGAAGCTTCCACTAGGTTTATCCACGTCTTGCTGCAACTTTCCATAGAAATTTTTCGAACCTTTTCGAACAAACTGGCTGAAAAATTTTGTCGATAAATTTACGTATATAAAGTGTTTAATTCCTAATTTATCTAAATTTTTTAATTTAATTGTTCTTTATATTAATTATATATTATGTCTAAAGCTGTTGGTATTGACTTAGGTACTACCTACTCTTGTGTCGCTCATTTCAGTAATGATAGAGTTGAAATTATCGCTAACGATCAAGGTAACAGAACTACTCCTTCTTTCGTTGCTTTCACTGATTCCGAAAGATTGATTGGTGATGCTGCTAAGAATCAAGCTGCCATGAACCCAGCTAACACTGTTTTCGATGCCAAGCGTTTAATTGGTAGAAAATTCGGTGATGCTGAAGTCCAAGGTGATGTTAAGCACTTCCCATTTAAGGTCATTGAGAAGGCCGGTAAGCCACAAATTCAAGTTGAATTCAAAGGTGAAGACAAGACTTTCACCCCAGAAGAAATTTCTTCTATGATTTTGACTAAGATGAAGGAAACCGCTGAATCTTTCTTAGGATCCAAGGTTAACGATGCCGTTGTTACCGTTCCTGCCTACTTTAACGATTCTCAAAGACAAGCCACCAAGGATGCTGGTTTGATTGCTGGTTTAAACGTCTTGAGAATTATTAACGAACCAACTGCTGCTGCCATTGCTTACGGTTTGGACAAGAAGGATGAACAAGAAAAGAACGTTTTGATTTTCGATTTAGGTGGTGGTACTTTTGATGTCTCCTTATTATCTATTGAAGATGGTATCTTCGAAGTTAAGTCTACCGCTGGTGACACTCACTTGGGTGGTGAAGATTTCGACCACAGATTAGTTAACCACTTCATTAACGAATTCAAGAGAAAGAATAAGAAGGATATCTCAAGTAACCAAAGAGCTTTAAGAAGATTAAGAACTGCTTGTGAAAGAGCTAAGAGAACCTTATCTTCTTCTGCTCAAACTTCCATCGAAATTGACTCCTTATACGAAGGTATTGATTTCTACACTTCCATTACCAGAGCTAGATTCGAAGAATTATGTCAAGACTTATTCAGATCTACTTTGGATCCAGTTGAAAAGGTTTTGATTGATGCTAAGGTTGACAAGTCTCAAGTTGACGAAATCGTCTTAGTTGGTGGTTCTACCAGAATTCCAAAGGTCCAAAAATTGGTCTCTGATTTCTTCAACGGTAAGGAACCAAATAAGTCTATTAACCCAGATGAAGCTGTTGCTTACGGTGCTGCTGTCCAAGCTGCTATTTTAACCGGTGACACTTCTTCCAAGACTCAAGACTTGTTATTATTGGATGTTGCTCCATTGTCCTTGGGTATTGAAACCGCTGGTGGTATCATGACCAAGTTGATTCCAAGAAACTCCACTATCCCAACCAAGAAGTCTGAAACCTTCTCCACTTACGCTGATAACCAACCAGGTGTCTTGATTCAAGTCTTTGAAGGTGAAAGAGCCAAGACTAAGGACAACAACTTGTTAGGTAAGTTCGAATTATCTGGTATTCCACCAGCCCCAAGAGGTGTCCCACAAATTGAAGTTACCTTCGACATGGATGCTAATGGTATTTTGAATGTTTCTGCCATCGAAAAGGGTACTGGTAAGACTCAACAAATTACCATCACCAATGACAAGGGTAGATTATCTAAGGAAGAAATCGAAAGAATGGTCAATGACGCTGAAAAATACAAGGAAGAAGATGAAAAGGAAGCTGCTAGAGTTCAAGCCAAGAACGGTTTGGAATCTTATGCTTACTCTTTGAAGACTTCTTTGGGTGAAGAAGAATTAAAGTCCAAGTTAGATGCTGCTGAAGTTGAAGAAGTCACCAAGGCTGCTGACGAAGCTATTGAATGGTTAGATGCTAACCAAACTGCCACTCAAGAAGAATTTTCTGACAAGCAAAAGGAATTGGAAGGTAAGGCTAACCCAATCATGGCTAAGGCTTACCAAGGTGGTGCTCCAGGTGGTGCCCCGGGTGCCGCTCCAGGTGGATTCCCAGGTGCTGGTGCTGGTGCTGCTCCAGGTGCTGATGCTAACGATGGTCCAACTGTTGAAGAAGTTGACTAAATCAGTGAGATTATTTAATTTATAAAGATTAGTAATGACTTATATAATTCAGAAATGATAGAATTTAGAGGTTATATAGAGAATAAATGAGAAACCAATAATTTGTAGTTTTATTTTTAACATAAATCGGAAGTTCCTTTATCGTGTAGTTAGCTCTTGCTCACGTGACTAAAGCATAGCATGGCTTTTGGTTTTGTAAGACGACACTGTCTGCGATGTTTGAGTTCTTTGTTGGAAAGTTTTAGACATCTAGTTTAAATAGTGACTAGTTAAAATGGAGTTATGACTGTACGTTAATTGCTTCTTCATTGTAGTAACTGTACCAATTTGATTGGTTAATACTAACCGAAGATTCTTGAAATCACATTTGACGTCACTTGGCATCGGGTAAAATGTGGGGGAGGACTTTAGCAATCAACTTAACTCCAGCGATAACGATAACCTTACAATATACGGGTATTGATTCAATATCCTTATGTCCTAACAGAATCTCTTAATTCCGAAACATTTCGCATCATTCTTTGCATATTGGAGGGTAGCGCACTACAGTATTTGAGTCAACAGTATTTCGGTAGCAACTCCGTGGTTGTGGTAGTAGCCCTCGCGGTAGCTTTGGCGGTATCCTCACGAGACATTCCCCGTCTGGCGTGTGTCTCCAAGCCACTGAAATATGAATTGGGAGGGGCACAGACGCGGATCCCCCTCTATGACTCAAACAGGTTAGCTAACCGTTAGATAAAGTAATGTGCTTGTACTGTATACCCGAAAGTATCCGTTACCGCTTTTTTAAAAAACATTAACATACACATACGAATTGTAAAGCGGGCCAATGGGGTGAATACTGTGTAAAGTAGTTTTAAGTGAAATTAAGTAGTGCGTTGTGATAATTGGAACAATATGTACAGGAGTCAGACTCTCTGACAGTAGTAGTGGATTTTCTCCGGCAAAATGGAACAGCTAAACTCCAGACTAACATTATATTATATAAGTATAGGAGAGTATCTAATAGCTTTGAAAGTATTTCAAATTCCCGCGTACTTGTTGGACTAATTAATTTTTTTGGTATTACCCAAAAACTCAAGCCAACAAAAAATAACCTATACGACCTCGCTGCAAAAAACAGTTGGAAAAAAAAATTGAAAAATCAAAATCAGATCAGTTTCCAACAAATTAAAAAGATGACTAACGGAGAACACAAGGTAGTCCACGAGGCTAATACCTGTCACACTCATCAAACTCCAGCCGAATTCTTTAACAGACAACCAGAACCTGGGTTTATCAAAGACATTGATGAATACTATAAATTATACAAACAGTCTATCGAACAACCAGAAGAATTCTTTGGTACATTAGCTAAAGAATTATTACACTGGGATAAAGATTTTGTTAAAGTAAAAAATGGATCTTTAACTACCGGTGATGTTTCTTGGTTCTTAGGAGGTGAATTGAATGCTTGTTACAATTGTGTTGATAGATACGCCTTCTCAACCCCTGATAAACTTGCCATTGTATGTGAAAATGATGATGAAAAGGATAGCCATTCATTGACTTACAAGCAATTGTTATTCGAGATTTGTAAAGTATCTCAAGTTTTACAAGATTGGGGTGTTAAAAAGGGTGATACTGTTGCCATTTATATGCCTATGAATAGTCAAGCTATCATTGCCATGTTAGCTGTGGCCAGACTAGGTGCTATCCACTCTGTTATCTTTGCAGGATTCTCCAGTGGTTCAATTAGAGATCGTGTTAACGATGCTGGTTGTAAAGCCTTAATCACTTGTGATGAAGGTAAGAGAGGCGGTAAAACTATCAATATTAAAAAATTATGTGATGATGCTCTTGAAAACTGTCCAAGCGTTGAGAAGGTCTTGGTATATAAGAGAACTGGTAACCCAGAGCTTGCCATGAAAGAAGGCAGAGATTTCTACTGGGATGAAGAAACTGCCAAATTCAGTGGTTATATTCCACCAACGCCCGTTAGCTCCGAAGATCCATTGTTCTTGTTGTACACTTCTGGTTCTACTGGTACCCCCAAGGGTGTTGTTCACACTACTGGTGGTTTCTTATTAGGGGCTGCTATGACCACTAAGTATATTTTTGATATTCATGATCTGGATATTTTGTTCACAGCCGGTGACGTTGGTTGGATTACTGGGCACACTTACGCCTTGTATGGTCCATTATCGTTGGGTATCACCAGTGTGGTTTTCGAAGGTACTCCAGCATACCCAGATTTTGGTAGATTATTCAAAATTATTCAAGACCATAAGGTTACTCATTTCTATATTGCTCCAACTGCTTTGAGACTTTTAAGAAAGTCTGGTGATGCCGAAATTGAAAAATATGACTTGAGTACTTTAAGAACCTTGGGTTCTGTTGGTGAACCAATCAGTCCAGATATCTGGGAATGGTATAATGAAAAGATTGGTAAGAACCAATGTCATATTGCTGATACCTACTGGCAAACCGAAAGTGGTAGTCACTTCATTGCACCAATTGCTGGTGTTATTCCAAATAAGCCAGGCAGTGCTTCTTTACCATTCTTTGGTATCGATACTTGTCTTATTGATCCAGTCAGTGGTGTTGAAATTGAAGGTAATGATGTTGAAGGTGTTTTAGCCGTCAAAGATTCATGGCCTTCTATGGCCAGAAGTGTTTGGAAGAACCATGGCAAGTACATTGATACCTACTTAAAGCCATATCCAGGTTATTACTTCCCAGGTGATGGTGCTGCTAGAGACAACGATGGTTACTACTGGATTAGGGGTAGAGTTGATGATGTTGTTAATGTTAGTGGTCATCGGTTATCTACTGCTGAAATCGAAGCTGTATTGATTGAATACCCAGAAGTTACAGAAAGTGCTGTGGTTGGTATTGCCGATGACTTAACTGGTCAAGCAGTTGTTGCATATGTTGCATTGAAGAATGAACCGGAAAACTTGGACGAGTTGAGACGTGCTATGGTTATGTTGGTTAGAAAAGAAATTGGACCGTTTGCTGCACCAAAATCTATCATTGTTGTTAATGATTTACCAAAAACCAGAAGTGGTAAGATTATGAGAAGAATTTTGAGAAAAATCAGTAGTAATGAAGCCGATCAATTGGGTGATATCTCTACTTTGGCCAACCCACAAAGTGTTGAAGGAATCATTACTTCTTTCAAGGCTCAATTCGGTAAGAAGTAGATTAATATAAATTTAAAGTTGTAAATCAAGTACCATTCTCTCACAATAGTTGTGCAAAACTCGCACAGCTCCCGCACCGCTCTCTCTTTAATATCGAGAATCTGGCACTTTACCTCGACGATGAGCTCCATCAAAACATTCTTTTACCTAAAGACACTACAGCTGCTAGTCCTCTACTTCGTCCCTGCTCAATTTGATGTTCTGTCGGAACTCTTGATCGAGAAATACGCGTCTGACCGCTTGGGGTTACCAATTATCGACACAATTCTTGACAGGTTCTTGATTTGGGATAACATATATTTTACCGATCTATTCCAACACCCTCCAAAATACGAACATGAATTCGTATTTAGTCCAGGCTGGACGACGCTTATCCGTTACATTGGAACAGAGTACGGAATTACCAATTTCTATCAGCTCCTACTTTTAGCCACCATAATTTCAAATGTCTGTCAATTGTTAACAAGTCAAATATTGTATTACTACACGAAATTACTGTTTAACAAGATTCTGTTTTTCAGGAACAATGCTGAAAATTTAGCATCATTGACGGCCGTTTACTATGTTCTTTCTCCTGGAGGGATATTTCTTACAGCCCTGTACTCAGAAAATCTTGGACTGCTCCTCTCTATCGCAGCATTGGGTTTGAGAGAATATAGCATTTCGTACGATCAGAATTATCAATTAAAGGTTAGTCGATGGTCGACTTACTTTGCCAGTGGATTGATCATTAGTTTGGCATTTCAGGTGAGAGCCAATTTACTTTTATTGGGGATCTTTTATTTATACGATGTAGTGACATTTTCTTCGCAATTAAGTGTATTTTTGAGTTTGATCTCTGGAACTCCATTATTTGCTTCGTTCTTTTACTCAAACTATTCAAACTATAAAACTTTTTGCCCACAAAGAGGCGATTGGTGTACAAATGTTGTGCCTTCATTGTTTCAATATTGTCAAGTTCACTATTGGAATAATGGATTCCTTAATTATTGGACACCTAACAACATACCGAACTTTATTATAGGTGCTCCGATACTTGTCGTTAATGCTTATTTAATCAAGGAACTTTACATAAAGTATCCCTCACGGATATTATTACCGTATTTAGTACTCAATGGGTTACTAGTTGTCTTGGGAACATTTTTTTGGAACGTGCAAATACTAAATCGAATCCTTAATTTTAATCCTGTGTTTTACTGGTTCCTTGCCATCTACGACACCAAATACATCAGGTATGGTATTGTGGTATGGATTTTGTTGCAAACTGCCCTTTTTGGGGCATTTCTTCCCCCTGCCTGATAACGGGCTTGTTGCGAGATGCGGATAGTATCACCTAATTAGGTAATCTCTTGCGGTATCTGACACTTTTATCATAGCTCGAATAATTGCATATATAGTAGTAAAAGTTCATGTAGAATGAATTAGTTGAAGAATGGACTTGATATTTGACTTGTTAGATATTAGGATCATTTGTTATCCTGTAATATTGGCTGTTTTGGGTTACCTCACATACACGAAATCTAAAAATCAGAAGGTTAAACAATCATCAGTTGAAACTCGAGCTGTACAATCGAACAAGACGAGGAAATATGGACAATGGATTCCAGAAGACTTTGTAACCCCAACTCCTGTAGCTTACCCTGATTGGGATATTAAGACTACGCGTCCTTTACCTTATAGAGCTTTTAAGCACAAGTATACGATTACTATGGGGATCAGAAATATGGATTTTGAAAGTTGGTTTGAGTTGGATAATGAATGGTATAAATTTCACAATGAAAAATTGAAAAGAGTGAATGAACTTGGTAACAGACTTCATGAGACTAGTTCAGAAGGTGTTGAAGCAGCGTACGAACTCTTGAGTGAAATGAGACAATATTTACCGGCAAGGTACCCTAAACTATTTCAAAAAACTGAAACTGGTATGAAAAATCTTGAAACAGGGGAAGTTTTTGATTTCTTAGGTCCTCATAAAGTTTATAAAGGTCCTGGAAGTGAAGGTGAAGATCCAATGCTAATGGCTGCGAAAATGGTTCAAGATGATTTAGCTATAATGATTGAGAATGAAAATGGTGAATACGTATTGAAAGCTGGTGCCATTATATTGCCTGGATTTTGGAGATTAGAAGAGAAATTCAACATGACTCTTGAAAATATCCATACCTCTGGTGATGTTCCAAAGTTTAAACTGAAGCTTCAATCACCAATGGAAAAATTCTTCATAAGATTAACTTGTGATAAACCAGTTGTAAGAAATAACTATTTTCTACAAACAGATAGTGAATTAGGATGGTCTACCTCTATTGGAAGTGAATCTGATGAAAAAGTTGGCTGGTACACCTCACCTGGAGTGAAAAACTTAAAAGATATTCATTTTAGATCAGAAAGACAAAGTTTAAGAAGACTCCCCAAAACTGGAGCTATAGTGTTCACAATCAGAACTTACTTCCTTCCAATAGTTCAAATGGCAGAAGAACCTCATGTTCCAAGAAGGCTCTTAAATGGTATTTTAAGTTGGGAAGAAGATGTTCAAGAGTATAGGGGGTACACTAAATTTAAAGATGTCTTATTACCATATTTGGAAAAGAAAGCCGAAGAGCAAGAGGCTATGGGAATTGTAGATGAAGACCCACAGTATCCGTTTTAATAACACAGGTATTCGAAATCCCTTACATAAATATAAAATAAGCAATAAAAATTGTTCTATCGATCACACCGTATCCACTTTATTCATTTTTCTTATGCTCTTTGTTTACTACAAGTATTAGAATTATTAATCATTACCTTAACCATATATTAGTACATAATCATAATATACACGCCTACCAAGAGACCTAAGCTCTTTCACCTCTCAATCTTCTAGCCAATTGGATGTCCTTCTTTTGAATAGTAACTCTCTTGGCGTGGATAGCACACAAGTTAGTGTCTTCGAATAAGGAAACCAAGTAAGCTTCAACGGATTCTTGTAAAGCACCGATAGCAGAAGATTGGAATCTTAAATCAGTCTTGAAATCTTGAGCAATTTCTCTGACCAATCTTTGGAAAGGTAACTTTCTAATCAATAATTCAGTAGATTTTTGGAATCTTCTGATTTCTCTCAAAGCAACGGTACCTGGTTTATATCTGTGAGGCTTCTTGACACCACCAGTAGATGGAGCGGATTTTCTGGCAGCCTTAGAAGCTAATTGCTTTCTTGGGGCCTTACCACCAGTAGACTTTCTTGCAGTTTGTTTAGTTCTAGCCATTTTGGATTGATGAGAATAAAAAATTATTAAGGTATTTTTACGGCTATATATAACAAAAGTTAGAAATTGGGGAATGCAATAAATTGCAATGTTTATGAAATTCTAAAGTTTGTTTACGTTTAAGGATGGAAACTTTCCACGGCTGCAAAAGACAATTTACCTGTCGCGCTAGGGAGAGAGAAGCAAGAGTAAGTGGAATTGTACTGAAATATACTGAACGCGCATGCGTATATTTGGATACGCGAAATAACTAGTAGCTTTTCAAAGGGTGAGAAGTTAAATAGTTTGAATAGTACCGCGAAAACCCACGCTTCTCGTACCACGAAAAGTATTATTCTGGCGCGGAACTTGCACTACTCGGTTAAAAAGCTCTCTTGAAAAGGTTTGTTTGTTTGTTTCCTGGGCTAACAAAGTGCGGGAATCTCTTGAGTGACGTTAATGTTGCCCCGATTTACAGTGTCTGAATCTTTGATCATTTGTATTATAAATATTTGAGAAAATCCCCTTAATTTTTTTTCTTCACTAACACAGAACAAATATAATTAATAATGTCTGGTAGAGGAAAAGGTGGAAAAGGTTTAGGAAAAGGTGGTGCTAAGAGACACAGAAAGATCTTGAGAGATAACATTCAAGGTATCACAAAGCCAGCTATCAGAAGATTAGCAAGAAGAGGTGGTGTTAAGCGTATTTCCGCTTTGATTTACGAAGAAGTTAGAGCTGTTTTGAAATCTTTCTTAGAAAACGTTATCAGAGATGCTGTTACTTATACTGAACACGCCAAGAGAAAGACTGTTACTTCTTTGGATGTTGTTTACGCCTTGAAGAGACAAGGTAGAACCTTGTATGGTTTCGGTGGTTAAATTATTTAATTTATCTATGTTTGTAAATTAGTAATAGTAATGTTATATGATGGGAAAAAAAGCAAGGAATGTAGAATGTTTGTCAAATCACTTGGTTCAAACTCTATAAAGTGAATGACAGTTTTTGTTTATCAACATTTTTTTGAACTTGGCAGCGTATGAAGTGGAGTAATTTGGTGCGATTGTTTAATTTATCTTCTATATTCTACTTATTTTCTAGTTTATATCCTCTATTTTTCTATTCCGTATTCTTTATACGTCTCTTATGCCTCTTTTAATTCGTCCCTCGTTAAAGTCACACCTGGAGTATATAACATTTCTTGTACAACTTCTGGTGAGACGCCTCTGATGATCACATGCACGTGACTCAATGCTTTGACACTCTGTAAGCTTTCCCAATTTTTGAACCACAATAAATTTTCCCATGCTACTCCATATTTATCACAAAACGTCTTCTTCAAATACTTTTCGATAATAACTCTGGTCCCTTGGGAGATATCTCCAATGGGGTTCAATGGGTCAACGGGGATCTTAAATTTTGTCCACACACATAAATGGTAAATGCCCTCTGAGAAATTGTATGGGAAATCATTTTTAAGAATCTTTATATCAGATGCCTCGACAAACAATTCCGTAGGGTTTTTAGCCTTTACTGTGATGGACTTTTCATCGACATCCCTGATATCACTTTCATTGGCCCATTGAAGTTGATTAATCAAAAGGTATTTAAAGATGGTTAAATCATCAATTGTTAGCTGTCTTTTAAATTTTAAATATTTTTCACTTTGAGACTCCAGACGGGCAAATCTCTCGAGTTGATTAGTCTTTATGATATCTACCACCTCCTGCCATTGATAAGGAACTTGCCGTATTTTAAATAGTGGCATATTTGGAATGTGAATGAACTGGATTTGCTCAGCTAGTTGAATTTGGTCGGCTACTACTGTGCTCATTAGGTTTGTACACTACTGTTGGTTTATCGGATGTTGAAAATTTTAGAATAAAAGGTGGTATCAAAAAAGTGAGTACAAATGACAATTGATAATTCAATTAATTGAGCGAGTATAAGGAAGTTTCCAGTTTTGTGGATTCTATGATGGAGTTAGATATATTCTGGGATCCGGGGTCTTTTATGTGTTTTTTTAAGATGACAGGGTTATCTCGATGTTACATTTTTTGAGGTTGCAAAAAGCAATTCATGGTTGCAATTTTGATAATATTTTTTTATGTGTGCCGTTTGTTAACTTTTAGGAACTTAAAATGGTAGAAAAATTCCTAAAAGGGTTTAGTTCATTTACCCGTCTACTATACTGACTTTAAATTATTTAAAAATTGATGATAAAGTATTACACATTTGTGCATACACGACCAAAAATTCAAGCTGAATTTTCCTTGGTATTAAATAGAAATATTTGTACAAGTGATAGGTGATGAGTATGAGGGTCAATGTATGTAAGATCTCGATGAAGGCCATGTATTCACAATATGATATCAAATAGATTTTTTTTACATTTTTTTAGTTTACTTTTTTTTCATTAATAGATTTACATTTAGTAATTGTGGAATTCACTACAAGTATTCTAAGCAAAGTATAAAATATACGATATGTGTCTACTCTTTAATAAAAATTGTATTTCTCCAGTATTTCAATGACATGACATCTGGCCAACATTTTGACCATTGTTTTATGAACAAATGGTTCGTTTACTATTTCAGTCCACTAGTGTCATCGCTCTTTAATACCGTTGCACCTGATGCTCATTTTTGCATCTTATCTGGCTGTCTTATCGCGCAAACTGAAAATTGCACCACATCTTCATGAAGCTTATAGTCCTTAGACACGGAGAATCCGTAGGTAACGATGAGAATAGATTCAGTGGATGGATAGATGTACGGTTAAGTCCTAAAGGTCAGCACGAAGCAGCGCATGCAGCCGAACTTATCCATGCCTCTAGCTCAATTGAGAATATTAAAACCATATATACTAGTAAATTGACCAGATCTATTGAAACAGGCTATATAATTTTACTTCAATTGGGGCTTGCATACGTGGACCATGTAAAGAGCTGGCGGCTTAATGAAAGGCATTATGGAGCATTCCAAGGTCGTCGTAGACAAGATGTATTCCATGAAGTGGGTGGTGAAAAATATAATTATATTCGCCGGAGCTACCACGGCCGGCCGCCAGCAATACAAGGTAAAGATTCCAGTATCGACCAGCGGTACAGTGAGAACGATGTACCTAAAGGAGAATCACTATGTGATGTGGTACAGAGAGTCGAGCCATTAATTGATCAAATAATTGATGAGAATAAGGGTACCAATAATACGATAATAGTTGTCACCCACGGCTCAGTAGTGAGACTGTTGATAAAATATTTGGCGAATATACCTGATGAAGACACTAGTAAAATTGAAATACCAACGGGGATCCCTATTATATTTGAATTACTGGAAACTGGGAAATTGGAGAAACCGTACTATTATTTGAACCAGGAACTAGCAATGCAAGCTATTGAAAAGTATACGGCAAAAACCAGCTATAAGTTGTGATCAAATGTTGCATAAAAATATAGATATGGTAGTGGAACTAAAAAGAAGAGAGAATAGAAATAATTGATGTAATAGAGTATAGAGTTTAAATTAACGTCGTATGGTCCATAATAAAAATTCAATATGCTTATCTCTACATACATTTTGCCTAAATCTGCATGTTGATACGCATTACACCCACAGCTAGATACATTATACACTTTAACCTTGAAAATGACACGTAATTACTTTTAGCAGTAATTGTCAAGTTTCTTGCGCCTGTGATCCCTACTACCCCTACATGGTCTTAATAACTGATGCTTATTTTCACACAGATCAGCGGTTGTGTGCGCCGCACGATGACTAAGGGTTTGCTGTCGGATCCTCGGCTTTAGTTAAAAACTCACCGGATTCAATCAATTTGGTATCATAAGAATCGCCATTTGAATCTCCCAATACCTACAATGTAACTATTACCAGCTTGTGAAATCGCCCCCTCTTTATCATTCCGGACCCAAAAAGAAGCCATACGAACATTCGCTGCGAAATTTCCTGACTAATCGAGCAAATCTTCTTTCTGTGCAGGCTCGCACATCAACAAATATATAATCGCCACCGTCTCAGTCTCGTTTTTCAGGGTTACCTGTAAATATATTATGACATCCGTTATTGTACCACAAAAGTCGATTCTTGACTTAATCGACGAAGAGCTTTATACAGTGCCCAACTCTCCAATCTTGAACCACTCTTCCCCGGCTTTCAATCCGTTACTTAGTGCTAATTCCAGCTATTTTCAACTACAGCAACTGAATAACAACCAAGGGCCCGCTCAAGGCTCCCTCCAGGGACCGGTACTGCCATCTAATCCGATTTCCTCTCAAGTACCAGGACTGGAATCCCAACTTACGCCATCAGCTTTGACCCAGTCTTCAGATTTTGCTCAACCACAGTCACCAACGTCACCCTCCCTTGGATTGTCCTCGCCGTCGCCTGAGGTGTCACCCAAAAAGACTGCATCACTCTTCAATTTCCCTGATTTAAGTGGCCAAAAGATTTTCAATGACTATGGCAATCCTGAGCAATCCTTCATTCAACCTAGTCGTTTAACTCTTGAACCTCGTGTGACCAAAGCTATAATGAATAATACCCCAAGAGCAAGAGGTAAAAGTATGAAGATTAAAACCATAGGCCCAATTTCTCCAGAAAAGGATGCATTGTTTAACCCAAATACTGAACCTTCATCATCTGCAAAGATTGAATTCAACGATAGCGATTCTATTTTCGTGCACCACAATGGCTCTAGTAACATCATTAGGCAAGATAATAAGCCTCAGTCTCATGTGACCACTAGCATCATAGGATATAATGATTATGAATTTGATGATTTGGATGATGGATTAAGTGATTATGAAAGTGATGACGACAACTTCTTTGATGATTACTATGAAAATGATACTGGGTTCTTCACTGGTAATAGTTATAATTACCGTGACGCTCCAATATCGGGAGTGACTCTTAGAGATTTCCAACAGGATACTTTCCCGCAGGAAAGCGTAGGCGTAAAATTGGAAGACTTGAATGATCAACTTGAAGGAGAAGTGAATATGGATATGAATTTGAATATGGATTTGGAAGCGCAAATGGATATGGATATGGATATGGACATGGATATGAATGGGAATATGGGCTTGGATTTAAGCTTAAAGAGTATGATATCTGAAGAGGCAGTGTCTGAGGATGTCGGTGATGGTATGGACCTACAAGATGACGTGAAAGATGATGAAAGAAGTACTTCAACTGAATATGAAATCGACCAAAATCAATCGGATACCCCAGCTTCTTCTGTTCATTCAGATACTGATAAAAAAGCAAAGAAAAGATATGACGAGGTTCTTGACCATCATTGTATACCTTGTAACAAGCATTTTTCTCGTCCTTATGATCTTATTAGACACCAAGAAACCATCCATGCGTCGAAAAAGAAAATTTTTAGATGTGTTATCTGTGAAGGCCGCTTTAATGGTGGTGAAGGTAATGGTAAGTCCAAGACTTTCAGTAGAGGTGACGCTTTATCAAGACATATTAAAGTTAAGCATCAACTCGTTGGCCAAGAAGCAATAGACTTGATTAATAAGGCCAAAGAGAATGTCGAGTTCATCACTAGTGATTAAGTGAGCGAATTGTAAATAGTCATATATTAATACCTATAATGACAACCCATATAATAAACATGATCTAATGAATATGCAAAATTTATTGTAAATTGTATTTTTTTTTTTCTTTTTTCCGTTGTGCAAAATTTATCGTGGTAATAAAGACTCTAACTGTCTATAATAAAAGAATTGACCAACGATGAATAAATCTAGAGCAGTTTGAAAAAGTGCAGCCAGAATGAAAATACTTGATACTTGTGAAGTTCCAAATAAAAGGTAGTTAATTTTAATAAAATCTCCTCCTAACCAGGATAATAATAAAATCCATTTAAAATTCTTTACGCTTTTCAATCTGTAGATTAATAAAATTTGGGGTAATGGTAATAAACTCTCTGTAAATAATCCAAGGAACCCTATTAAATAAATAAATGCTTTCGATGTACTGAACATATAAGAGATTATTGAAAGCCCGATGGAGAAACCCGTTAAAAATTGCCAATATTTTGTTTGATCATCGAACCATTGCCAAAATTTATACGGTCTCTCATAGAAATTATCAAAGTATTTGAGATTATTGAACACTATTTCAATAGGAGATGAAGAAACATTTATAATTTTGTCCGTTTCATATAATTTGGGAGGTTTCTCAAGATATTTCAATGCGGTTTTCAAAAGGATAGCCTGGATGAAAACCATTATGATCGCTTGTCTGAAAAGGGAAACTTCGTACGGCTCAAGCATGTAGTATATGATCTTAAAGATTGAGGAAATGATCATAATCAAACACACATCTATACTGAACCCATTACTGGTTTTGGTGACATATATCTGATAGCTGGTGAGACCGTAACTGAAAAGAGGAGTCACCAGCATCGCAAAGTTCGTAAGAACTCGTACGATACTTGGCTCGAGCAGTACAACGGCGGCTGCCTTGACTGTGGTAGCTTTAACAGCCTCTTTTACCGGTCCTGTTCCTGTGGACATCGTACTTCGCGCAGGAATTAAAAAATGTTGCAAGAAGAGATATACAACTCA